>BLSH010469704.1:952453-966359 GCA_018402905.1 Glandirana rugosa
TGTTAGAAACAAAAGTCTAGTAAACTCTCAACAAAACTCCGGGGGTACAACTGTGAGAAGTCTCCTCTCAGTTTCTCTTGTTGTTGATCGTTAACCGGTGGAATTTATGGAAAAGAGTACTAACCTACGTGGACAGATACTTCAAGTTCCGATTGATCTATCAAATAACTGAAGGACACAGTAATATTTCAGTAGTGAAATGAGGTTTATTGGATTAACAGAAAATGCGCAATATGCATCAAAACGAAATTAGACATGTGCATGGCGCACCCTTGTCATTTTGTTGATTTGAATACCTGTAACTACTTAGCACTGATTAATTGGAACACACAATTGGTTTGGTGAGCTCATTAAGCCTTGAACTTCATAGACAGGTGCATCCAATCATGAGAAAAGGTATTTAAGGTGGCCAATTGCTAGTTGTTGTTCTCTTTGACTCTCCTCTGAAGAGTGTCAACATGGGGGCCTCAAAACAACTCTCAAATGATCTGAAAACAAAGATTGTTCTACATTATGGTTTAGGGGAAGGCTACAAAAAGTTATTGCAGAGATATAAGCTGTCAGTGTCCACTGTGAGGAACATAGTGAGGAAATGGAAGACCACAGGCACAGTTCTTGTTAAGGCCAGAAACGGCAGGCCACATAAAATATTGGAGAGGCAAAGGCGAAGGATGGTGAGAACAGTCAAAAACAACCCACAGACCACCTGCAAAGACCTACAACATCAACTTTCTGCAGATGGTGTCACTGTGCATCATTCAACAATTCAGCGCACTTTGCACAGGGAGAAGCTGTATGGGAGAGTGATGCGAAAGAAGCCTTTTCTGCCTACACGCTCCACAAATGGAGTCGCTTGAGGTATGCAAACGCACATTTGGACAAGCAAACAAAGATTGAGTTATTTGGTCATAACAAGGAGCGTTATGCATGGCGGCAGAAGAACAACGCATTCCAAGAAAAAACACTTGCTACCCACAGTAAAATTTGGTGGAAGTTCCATCATGCTGTGGGGCTGTGTGGCCAGTGCCGGTACTGGGAATCTGGTTAAAGTTGAGGGTCGCATGGATTCCACTCAATATCAACAGTTTCTTGAGAATAATGTTGAGGAATCAGTCACAAAGTTGAAGTTACGTCGGGGCTTGGATATTTCAACAAGACAACGACCCAAAACACTGCTCGAAATCTACTCAGGCATTTATGCAGAGGAACAAGTACAATGTTCTGGAATGGCCATCCCAGTCCCCAGACCTGAATATCATTGAACATCTGTGGGGTGATTTGAAGCGAGCTGTCCATGCTCGGCAACCATCAAACCTATCTGAACTGGAGATGTTTTGTAAGGAGGAATGGTCCAAAATACATTCATCCAGAATCCAGACACTCATTACAGGCTAGAGGAAGCGTCTAGAGGCTGTTATTTCTGCTAAAGGAGGTTCTACTAAATATTGATGTGATTTTTCTGTTGGGGTGCCCAAATTTATGCACCTGTGTAATTTCTTTTTGATGCATATTGCGCATTTTCTGTTAATCCAATAAACCTCATTTCACTACTGAAATTATTTTACTAATGTCCTTCAGTTATTTGATGGATCAAAATGAAATTGCTGATCCAAACGCCCAAATATTTATAAATGACAATCATGGAAATTGTCAGGGGTTCCTAAACTTTTGCATACAACTGTATATATATATATATATATATATATATATATCAGGCTGTATATATTTTAATACACCATATCAAGTGTACTATATACCGTATGTACAGTGCACATATTCCAGGAAGTGAGCCGCCATTTTGTAGAAGACAGAGCTCGCTGCAGACTCATCCTGTTCGCACTGCTTTGGAAAACGTTCTAAGAAAGAATGACTGTCTGTGCTGCGAACGGCTGTAAGAATCGCCTGTCAAAGCGATGCGGCAAGCATTTGTTTAGACCACTCTGATGAGGAATCAGATCAGAAGGATTTTTCACTATCCAGTATCCATAGCTTATATCTACTCCAGATCATCAGCTGTTTGTCTACTTTGCTTGTCAGACCTATGTGATGGGGGTCAATTGCAGTTGGTAAGGGGCAGTGTGCGAGGGTGTTGATGGCGGGCTGTCCAATCTGTCGCTTTTCGGAGGTGGTTTTCCCTCACTTTTCTCTGTTTTTTACACCATAAGTGGAAGCTACATACTACACTATGAGATTACTCTCTTTCCTTACATGTACACTGTGGATGGATTAACCCCGGCTGTGTATTGAGCATTATAGCCTACCATCTACATTGAGATTGATTCATCTGGTTTATCCTCGCTTGGATGACCACGCATTATTTGAAGAACTCATTGGGTCTATGTGATGGGGGTCATTTGTAGCTGGTAAGAGGCAGTATGTTAGGGTGCTGGTGACGGGCTCGGCAACTGTCTACTTTCCCAAAGTAACACACCTCTTTGGACCTTGAATTGTATTTAAATTACAGCGCTGCACCTCTTTCCCCAATTACTCTATCGTTCATTCTACCAGAAGTATCTTAGCAGCATACCTCTTCAATCTACTGGACAGATGGAGTTATGGGGGCTAAACTCTGATTCATACCCTGTCGATGGAAGTTTACAAGTGATTGTGACTGTACCTGAGTTAGAGAACAAGGGTATTCCTCCTATGGAAATCACGACTCGGGTCTGCCCTGACACAGGTGATGCCCGTGCAGCCCCAGTTATACTAGGCACTAATTGCAGAGTAGTACATATGGCTTACCAGTCACATCATCAATAAATACAAGAGAACCAGTTCCATTGGCAGCCATACATGCCCACGCCATGACACTACCACCACCATGCTTCACTGATGAGGTGGTATGCTTTGGATCATGAGCAGTTCCTTTCCTTCTCCGTACTCTTCTCTTCCCATCACTCTGGTACAAACTAATCCTGGTCTCATCTGTCCATAGGATGTTGTTCCAGAACTGTGAAGGCTTTTTTAGATGTTGTTTGGCAAACTGTAATCTGGCCTTCCTGTTTTTGAGGCTCACAAATGGTTTACATCTTGTGGTGAACCCTCTGTATTCACTCTGGTGAAGTGTTCTCTTGATTGTTGACTTTGACACACATACACCTACCTCCTGGAGAGTGTTCTTGATCTGGCCAACTGTTGTGAAGGGTGTTTTCTTCACCACGGAAAGAATTCTTCGGTCATCCACCACAGTTGTTTTCCGTGGTCTTCCGGGTCTTTTGGTGTTGCTGAGCTCACCGGTGCGTTCTTTCTTTTTAAGGATGTTCCAAACAGTTGATTTGGCCACACCTAATGCTTTTGCTATCTCTCTGATGGGTTTGTTTTGTTTTTTAGCCTAATGATGGCTTGCTTCACTGATAGTGACAGCTCTTTGGATCTCATATTAAGAGTTGACAGCAACAGATTCCAAATGCAAATAGCACACTTGAAATTAACTCTGGACCTTTTATCTGCTCCTTGTAAATGGGATAATGAGGGAATAACACACACCAGGCCATGGAACAGCTGAGCAGCCAATTTTCCGATTACTTTTGGTCCCTTAAAAAGTGGGAGGCACATATACAAACCGTTGTAATTCCTACACCGTTTACCTGATTTGGATGTAAATACCCTCAAATTAAAGCTGAAAGTCTGCAGTTAAAGCACATCTTGTTTGTTTCATTTCAAATCTATTATGGTGGTGTAGAGAGCCAAAAAGATTAGAATTGTGTTGATGTCCCAATATTTATGGACCTGACTATAACTGTGAGAAACTGTTCTCTTCATTCCATTGTAATTGATCCTTGTCAAGATGCTGCCCACTGTTACCCAGTGCTCGGTGTGAACCCCTATGCTGAAGTGTGTAGAGTTCAGGTCAGGAATGCAGCTCCTAACCTCCAATTTGATTTTAGTGATCCAACTCTACCAAAGGCTTGGAGCCAAAAGCTGACAAAGCAATCGTTAAATTTACCGGACGTGTTCTCAATGGATGACATGGATGTGGGCTGTGCTAGAAGTGCACAGCACACTTTTCGACTAATCGATGCTACTCCTTTCCGAGAGAGACCTTGAAGAATAGCACCTAAAGATATTGATGAGCTGAGACAGACCCTAAACCAGATGAAGGGCCAAGGGATTATCGTGGACAGTAAAAGCCCTTATGCCTCCCCGATTGTAGTAGTGAGGAAAAAGTGTGGGTCCATCCGGCTGTGTGTGGATTACCGATTCCTCAATCGGAGGACCATACCGGATCAGTACACATTACCCAGGATAGAGGAAGCTTTGGAAGCTCTCAATGGGACTATCAAGTCCCGATGGCATCCGAGGACCAAGAGAAGACTGCATTCATATGTCCCTTGGGTTTCTACCAGTTCACACGAATGCCACAGGGCATACGAGGTGTGCCTGCAACCTTCCAGAGACTGATGGAAAAAGTTCTAGGTGACTTAGTGCCCAGGGAATGTCTTGTGTATCTTGATGACATAATTGTATTTGGAGCAACATTAGAAGAACATGAAGAGAGGCTCATGCGGGTGTTACAACATCTGAGAGATGAGGGACTGAAGCCGTCAGCAGACAAGTGCAAGTTCTGCAGATCATCAGTCACATACATGGGTCACATAGTTTCTGCTGAAGGTGTGGCCACTGACCCCGCAAAAGTCGAGGCTGTGGTAAACTGGCCCCAGCCTCAGAATATTACAGAGCTACGGTCCTTCCTTGGCTTTTGTGGATATTATTGCAGATTTGTAGAGGGGTATTCAAAAGTGGCAAAACCCCTTCATGACTTGTTGAAGAGTGATATGAACAGCTCTGAGAAGCAAAAGAGGTCTCCCAAAAGCCCCTTTGGGGACAACTGAACTTCAGCATGTGAAGGAGCCTTTGATCAATTGAAGAAGAAATTGATGGAAGCGCCAGTCTTGGCTTACGCTGATGCTCAGAAATCCTATGTACTTCTTGTGGATGCAAGTTTTGAGGGCCTTGGTGGAGTATTGCATCAAGTGTATCCCACAGGATTACGGCCCATACCCTTCATCAGCTGAAGTCTTTCTCCTAGTGAGCGTAATTACCCGGTTCACAAGTTGGAGTTCTTGGCACTCAAATGGGCCATCGTTGACTAGTTACATGATTATCTATGCGGAGCTTCATTTGAAGTAAGAACTGATAACAATCCTTTGACGTATGTTCTAACTACAGCCAAGCTGGATGCTACTGGGCACCGATGGTTAACCGCTCATTCCAATTACTTTGAAGTACAAGCCAGGCCTAAAGAATCTTGGAGCAGATGCCCTATCAAGAAGCCCAGAGTTGGCCCCTATATCTGAAGAGAATATCTGGGAAGAGGTCCCTGACCCTGGTGTTGGAGCCCTGTGTGCTACAGCCGCAATTGTTGAAGATAAAATGGTATTTTCTGAGACACAGGTGGATGCATGGGTAGTGGTCCAGAAGCTGTCCCTGATATGTTCTCTTACCCGGCTGCACTGGGGGTCATTTGAAAGATGCTCCATAGCCCCCCAGCGAATGATTAAAAGTCAGAAGTCTGACCCTGTTATCGGACCTTTGTACAGAGCAGTGCGTGCTAAGGATACAGATCTGTTTAAGAAGTCCCTGCCCACTGTGTGTGGTCCTTTCCTGAGGGATTGGGAGAAATTTGAGATTGACAGAGGACCACACTATCGTGTGGTATTGTATCATAACCACCCTGGGAGTCATCAGTTAGTGCTCCCAGAATGCTTCCGCAAGATGGGGTTCAGGAGTCTGCATGACCATCATGGCCATCTGGTGCCGGAAAAGACTTATGACCTCATCCAAGACCGATTCTACTGGCCTAAAATGAGAGACACTGTGGTCAATCTTTGCAGACGTTGCCTTCAATGCCTTCAGAGGAAAGCTCTGCCAGTCCATGCTACCCCCATGAAGCACTTACAAAGTTCAGGTCCCATGGATCTGGTCTGTATGGACTTTTTATGTATTGACCAAGATTCCAGAGGGATCGGAAATGTATTAGTGGTGACCAATCACTTTACTCGGTACGCCCAAGCTTTCCCTACTAAGGTTTAAAAGGCAGTAACAGTTGCTCGAGTGCTTTGGGAGAAATATTTTATCCACTACGGCCTCCCCCACAGAATACATTCAGATCAGGGTTGGGATTTTGAGAGCAAGTTGATCAAGGAATTGCTTCAGCTGCTAAACATTCACAAGATTGTAGAAACTCATATGCAGCGCCTGAATTACGGAGAGCCTTTATGTGTATAGTAGAGATAGATATAGTTCAACCATATAGCAGTGTATCTCTGTAGTAATTCCAATAGATAAGCAGATGGGGGCTTACCAGATGGTAGAGGTATAAACGCGGTTGTTTATAAATCCCAGACGGATAGCTGCTCATCAGATCCGTGGAACCGTTGTTAGAATTCCTGGGGGGACCTCTGGTGTTCATGCAGGACCTCTGGTGTCAGAAGGAAGGGGATGAACCGTTGTTAGAATTCCTGGGGGGACCTCTGGTGTTGATGCAGGACCTCTGGTGCCAGAAGGAAGGGGATGATCACGGGGGACTGTGATGACTTTGTGTCTTTGCAGGAGGAGGAACCCGTCTCCGACTTTCCTGGGGTAAATACTGCTTCAGTTCCCTCCAGTGCTGGTCATATGACCATAAGTGTAAGTTATAAGGTCATATAATCTCTTTTTATCAGCAGGTGTAGCAGTCTTGTGATTGATCAGTGTCTGGTTAGGTTAGCTTGTAGGAGGAGTTTTCATACTCCTGAGAAAACAGGAGAATGAAAACTCCTCCTACAAGCTAACCTAACCAGACACTGATCAATCACAAGACTGCTACACCTGCTGATAAAAAGAGATTATATGACCTTATAACTTACACTTATGGTCATATGACCAGCACTGAAGGGAACTGAAGCAGTATTTACCCCAGGAAAGTCGGAGACGGGTTCCTCCTCCTGCAAAGACACAAAGTCATCACAGTCCCCCCGTGATCATCCCCTTCCTTCTGGCACCAGAGGTCCTGCATCAACACCAGAGGTCCCCCCAGGAATTCTAACAACGGTTCATCCCCTTCCTTCTGACACCAGAGGTCCTGCATCAACACCAGAGGTCCCCCCAGGAATTCTAACAACGGTTCCACGGATCTGATGAGCAGCTATCCGTCTGGGATTTATAAACAACCGCGTTTATACCTCTACCATCTGGTAAGCCCCCATCTGCTTATCTATTGGAATTACTACAGAGATACACTGCTATATGGTTGAACTATATCTATCTCTACTATACACATAAAGGCTCTCCGTAATTCAGGCGCTGCATATGAGTTTCTACAATTTTTGAACAATCTGGATCTGTTGTTTATGCGTGCTGCCACTTTTTAACATTTATATGTTTTACATTTTCCTTCATTTAAATCATATTTATTTGACATATTTATCTCTTTTGGTGAGCGCGGGATTTTACAGTTTAAACATTCACAAGAGTCGGACTACACCTTACCACCCTGAAGGTGATGCCCTTCCTGAAAGATTTAACAGGACTTTGCTTGACATGCTAGGCACCCTACAGGCTGATGACAAACATACCTGGAGTCGTAGGATTGAAGCCATGGTTCATGCATATAACAGTACAAGGCTTGAGAGCACCGGGTTTTCCCCTTACTTTTTGATGTTTGGAAGAGAGCCCAGATCACCAATTGACCTTCTACTAGGGCTCTCCACAGATGGGATCAATCACCGAAAGACACCCTTAAGTCTGCTTACTGCTTGGCTGAAGAAAATGTGGCCAAAATTAATGAAGGAGACAAAAGCAGGTTTGATCTTCGGGTGAGATACAGAAACTTGAATATAGGCGACAGAGTACTACTACGAAACCTTGGTGCAACAGTAAAGCATAAATTAGCTGACAAATGGAGGAAAGAAATCTTCACAGTGGTGGATAAGTTACCCGGGATCTCTGTATATAAGATAAAGGGGCCAGAAAGAAGAATCAAAGCTTGGCATCGCAATCATTTACTGCCCATTCCTCAAGTCATTGGCGAGGAAATCACAGCTAACACTCCAGTGAATGATCTGCCTCCCATTCAGGCGGATGCTTCACCTGACCTTCCTGATGTCAGTGAGAATGAGTGGAATGTGACCCCTGATGTTGTCAGCACCGACACTCCTTCTCCTTCCCGGGAGACGCTAGATCCTTGGTTTCCAGAATTTGTGCCCTAGTCGGTGCTTACATTCAGTCAGGGGCCTAGTTCTGACTCACAACCAGTACCGACCCTTCCCACGACTCAAAGTCCTAGTTCAGGGCCTGGGAACACAGCTTTACCTCAGAGAGATGTACGAAGAGGAAAACGAGCTAGGCTTCCCCCACCCATCTTGACCTATGATAGTTTGGGGGATCCCAGATTCATTACTCAGCCTCACTTGTATCATGCCTGGGTAGGAGCAGTTTCTAATTTGGTCAATATGTTACCAGTTTTTGCTTCACCTGGAATGATTTACTAACTTGCCTTCTCCCTCAGCAAACCATTGTAATGGAGTGAGGATCAACATTGTTTCTTTGTTGAGATATTGCATATATATTATGTTGTCTTTGAGGGGACGTAAAGGTTTCACCAGGGGGAGTGTGTAGGGAAGTGTTCTTTTGTACACTGTCTGTTAGTTTGTTTACATTAATGCCTGGTGCCTACCATAGAGTTCTTATTATAAACAGATTCTTCCTGTTAAGAGGTTGTTTCCTGCCCCTGCTAAAAGGTCAAGAAAACCCTCAAGGGTATATATGTGGATGTCTTACAGGAAGTAAGCAGAGAGAGACCAGACACATGCTATGCCAGCAAGAGGTGCTGCAAACTGATTTTGTACTATCTCCTTCCAGGCTAAAAAGGGATAATACAATATAAGCAGGTGTTACTGCCTTGTTTAGCTTACTGTTTTATTTCTGTTACTCCGGTGTGAGCACTCCTGTGTGGGAATCAGAGCTACCGTATCTGCATATCCCTGTGTTAGAGGCTGCTCTGATTTACTTTCAATTTGCATACTGCAATATACTTGGGCTATTCTCAAGTGTGTGAGAGCAAAGCTCATTTGATTATGACTCATTTGACTAGTTTGTGTTGAAGTGTATATCTGTCACTTCATTATTTAAAGCAACAGTGTCCCTTTTTTGTCTGGGGGTTCCTAGCTAGTATTAGCCTAGGGAATGGTAAACAGCTAAGGGTAGCGAAAGGTTAGGCTTCCAACGGCCACTTAGATAGTTAGTGGTCCGCTAGTATTGATAGCCTATAGTCAGGTTAGGGACCAAGAGATAGGCTCGATAGGTCTGATTTGCCTTGCAGGGGGCGCGTTCCAGACTTCCTCGCCATCGGTGTGTTCATCTATACAAGCATCCCCAGGAAGCCACTGGTCCACAGATGTGTCAGAGTTCATCCTCTGAAGCCAGATTGTGTTCCACCTTGCAAGTCAGCTCATCAGGGGCCCCTGCGACTGAACTGTGCCACAGTGCCTAATTGCCTAATTGGAGGTATTGGTGTTAAAGGCCTTTAGTTATATATCCGGATATATATATATATATATATATATATACCGTATATACTCGAGTATAAGCCGAGTTTTTCAGCACATTTTTTGTGCTGAAAAATGCCCCCCTCGGCTTATACTCGAGTCAGCATCTGGTCGGAAAACTCTATGTATGTGCAATGAGCGGCGCACATACATAGGCTTGTTGGCTGCAGTTCAGAGTGACTGCCAGTGATTGGCTTGTCACTGTCCTGGGGGCGGGGGGCTGGTCCGGAGCCGGATCGCGCGTCGGAGCGGCTGAACATGCAGGCTGAAGAGAAGAGATACGGTATGTCCCCTGAAATGTACCAGTAATGTCCCCTGTAATGTATTGGCCCCTGCAATGTACCAGTAATGACGATTAATGTCATGTAATGTCCCCTGTAATGTGTTGGTGATTGTCAGTGTAATGTAATGGCCTCTGTAATGTGTTGGTGATTGTCAGTGTAATGTAATGGGCCCTGCAATTTCCCACCCTAGGCTTATATTCGAGTCAATAAGTTTCCCCAGTTTTATGTGGTAAAATTAGGTGCCTCGGCTTATATTCGGGTCGGCTTATACTCGAGTATATACGATATATATATATATATATATATATATATATATATATACATTTGTACATTCTTCCTGTTATTGTTGTAGTTGTATGTAATGTCATAACTTTATCACATATAAAGTTACACTAATCACCTGCTGGTATGCCTGCATATCTTTAATCTTAGAAATCTATGCTGGGTGTGTTAGTACCACTGCTGTCACTTATTTCGGGTGAGTTACTAGTTATTGTCCTAGAAAGGGATCATTTCTACATATGCTGGAGCCCTGTTCTAGGTGGAGGCACTGCCAATTCTATATTCATAGTCCACTCTTAGGTGGAGGCACTGCCAATTCTATATTCATAGTCCACTCTTAGGTGCAGGCACTGCCAATTCTATATTCATAGTCCACTCTTAGGTGCAGGCACTGCCAATTATATATTCATAGTCCACTCTTTAGCGAAGGCTCTGGCTCATTTGGTTACCTTCAGGTTAGCGCCATAGCCTGTGTGGAGAGGGCAACTTCATAAGACCCCCCCCCCCCCCCCCATAGCAGTGCTACACTATATAAATGTATCTACTCTTTATAATATTAAAGAATTACCTCTGTGTTTGATTATTACTGGTTTTATAACTTTAGACGTAAGCTGTGAAGGGCATGTGCAAACCGGCAAGGAGCCCAGTCACAAAGACTGTCTGCATTTTCGATCATTAGCATACAACAGAGAAGCCCAAAGCCTGCTACACACATACCAAAATTTGACCAGTTCCTGCTGAACTGGACGAATTTCAGTATGTGTGTGCCACCATCTGTTCAGCAGAAGCTGGTCTAACAACAGGCTTCTGTCGAACAGTCATGCTGGAAAATGGCATTCGATCAGCTCTTGCAGCCAAAGGCTCTGCTGTTAGCACTGATCTGTGCATTTCAATGGGGACCTCCTCTGTCAGAATACAGTAGAACAGGGGATAGTTCCCTGCATCAACATCACTTGTGATGATGTGGGATCTGTCATGTAAACCTAGCTTTATTCTTTAACTCTTTGTTCAAGTGTTACTAAACCCAGTAATATGAAAATAGTTCATCTGCCCACCCACAGTGCCCACAGCTTATAAATCTTATTTTTACATTAAAATACTGCCACTATATACCTTTTTCACTGATCTGCATACCATGGTCACATGATAAACTGCAGGGTTTGTCCAGAGCTGTTTATTCAGGTAGGAGGAGCTTTCCACTACAGCCTATATGTACGCCCACATGTGTGATGTAAATATCATGTGACCTGAACAGTTCAACTGAAACAGTAAATGTAATCTCCAGCATAAGAGATCAAACTGAGCATGTGCAGCCTTTCAACCCTGCTGTGTATTATATAGACTTGTACAGATAGACCCTGCAGGAGGGAAGTATATATGCATACAGGATAAAAGAGCCTTTTTACACAATGTAGTTCCACAGTGAGTATAACAAGCATGCTATGCTGCATATACAGACTTATTTTACTGTTGTGGGTTTGGTAACACTTTAAGACAGATAGAGGGTAATTTATGAAAGCTCCGGTGCCACTTTTCTGCCATTAATTGTTCTTGTTATTGTGTTTCACCTACTTCAAAAAGATCTGCAACAGTTATGGCTCTTACATCGACTTGTGCACCAAATTTAGTTAGTTCTAATTTGCTCAACTTCTACATTGTGGCGCGACACCTGCGCCAAATACAAAATAAAATACCGAACAGTTTGTATCTTACTAAAATGAAGCTAATTAAGACCAACTTTCTTTTGGCATACAGAGATAGATTTTGAAAAAGCGTCTTGCATGCATTCTAATATGCAGCATGCGCCAAATCCAAGTGCAAGTTCTAGACAGGTAAATTGATTTGTCACACGCTGTCCCAATTTTAGAGTGAACTTTCACAAAATGTCTGTGCCAATATTTATGAATTTCAGGGATGGTGTTCAAATCTAGTTTGCATCTGATAATGACATCTGTTGGTACATTATACAATGCAAAACAAGCCAAAAGGTTGATAGGCCAGCGCACACTGAGAACAATGAGAACCCAGTAGTTAAAAATGAAACTAAAATAGACCAAGTGCACAGGAAAAGTACATAGTTACATAGTTAGCCAGGTTGAAAAAAGACACAAGTCCATCTAATTCAACCAATAAAAGAAAAAAAAAATATATATATATATACACACACACAACATGTACACATACAGTATCTCACAAAAGTGAGTACACCCCTCACATTTTTGTTAATATTTTATTATATCTTTTCATGTGACAACACTGAAGAAATTACACTTTGCTACAATGTAAAGTAGTGAGTGTACAGCTTGTATAACAGTGTAAATTTGCTGTCCCCTCAAAATAACTCAACACACAGCCATTAATGTCTAAACCATTGGCAACAAAAGTGAGTACACCCCTAAGTGAAAATGCCCAATTAGCCATTTTCCCTCCCCTGTCATGTCACTATTTAGTGTTACAAGGTCTCAGGTGTGAATGGGGAGCAGGTGTATTAAATTTGGTGCTATCGCTCTCACTCTCTCATACTGGTCACTGGAAGTTCAACATGGCACCTCATGGCAAATAACTTTCTGAGGATCTGAAAAAAAGAATTGTTGCTCTATATAAAGATGGCCTAGGCTATAAGAAGGTTGCCAAAACCCTGAAACTGAGCTGCAGCACGGTGGCCAAGACCATACAGCGGTTTAACAGGACAGGTTCCACTCAGAACAGGCCTTGCCATGGTTGACCAAAGAAGTTGAGTGCATGTGCTCAGCATCATATCCAGAGGTTGTCTTTGAGAAATAGACGAATGAGTGCTGCTAGCATTGGCTGTCATCCCAGAAGGAAGCCTTTTCTGAAGATGATGCACAAGAAAGCCTGCAAACAGTTTACTGAAGACAAGCAGACTAAGGACATGGATTACTGGAATCATGACCCATGGTCTGATGAGACCAAAATAAACTTATTTGGTTTAGATGGTGTCAAGCATGAGTGGCGGCAACCAGGTGGGGAGTACAAAGACAAGCGTGTTTTGCCTATAGTCAAGCATGGTGGTGGGACTGGGAGTGTCATGGTCTGGGGCTGCATGAGTGCTGCTGACACTGGGGAGCTACAGTTCATTGAGGGAACCATGAATGGCAACATGTACAGTGACATACTGAAGCAGAGCATGACCCCCTCCCTTCAGAGACTGGACCGCAGGGATATCAAACATGATATCGACCCCAAACACACCTCCAACATGACCACTGCCTTGCTAAAGAAGCTGAGGGTAAAGGTGATGGACTGGCCAAGCATGTCTCCAGACCTAAAACCTATTGAGCATCTGTGGGGCATCCTCAAAAGGAAGGTGGAGGAGCGCAGGGTCTCTAACGTCCACCAGCTCCGTGATGTCATCATGGAGGTGTGGAAGAGGACTCCAGTGGCAACCTGTGAAGCTCTGGGGAACTCCATGCCCAAGAGGGTTAAGGCAGTGCTGGAAAATAATGGTGGCGACACAAAATATTGACACTTTGGGCCCAATTTGGACATTTTGACTTAGGGGTGTACTCACTTTTGTTGCCAGCGGTTTCATACATTAATGGCTGTGTGTTGAGTTATTTTGAGGGGACAGCAAATTTACACTGTTATGTAAGCTGTATACACACATATACACACCACCATATAATCCCATATATGCAATCCTTCACCCACAGTTGATCCAGAGGAAGGCAAAAAAAAAAACCCCAGCAAAGCGTGATCCAATTTGCTATAGCGGGGGAAAAAAATCCTTCCTGATCCCCGAGAGGCAATCAGATTCACTCTGGATCAACTTTACCTAAAAATGTTAGTACC
>BLSH010469704.1:970335-996418 GCA_018402905.1 Glandirana rugosa
CAATATGCGGCACCTGGGGCACACTGCCCCCCCCCTGTTGGTACGCCACTGGCAACCAGATCAATGAAAGCTAACATTAATTGCTTGCTATTGTTTGCTAAACCTTAAAGCGTTTGTTAACCCAAAAACAATAAACATCCTGTTACTTTAAAGCATGTTATACAGCACAGTGCTTGTGCTGTGTCATTTGGCCTCCTGTATCACCTGTAATACCTGGCTGATTCTGCCTGACTATGCCCTTTCCCCTGTACCCTGACTCTGAATTATCAGGGTTTCTGAGCCCTAACAGCGGATTCATCTGTACGTGCTCTCTCCCCCCTTACCTCTCTGCATGTCAGCTTGTGATAGTGCCTGACCCCTCAACTCCTGCTGCTCAAATAACTTTCACATCTTCATACCATCCCCTCTGTGTTCTAATCGTGTGTCCCCTGTGTGAGTGGTTTATTAAAAAAAAGTCTGCTATACCTCATTTCACAGCTCTGCTCAGTGATCACATGATCTGCTAGCTGGCAGGGGGACACAGGATTAGATCACAGAGGAGATGGTATAAAGATGTGAAAGTGGCTTAACAACCACTTTAACTTTAGCAGTTGTATTGTTCCTAAAGATGATGTGCCCTATAATATCTGGGGCCAGGTTTAATTCTATTCATATAGTGATCACTCTCTAACTAGGGTTTCATTAGTCACAGCACCTGCATCAGGTTTTAGAGGGGGTGGCAATCTTTTTCTAAGTTAACCAGTTGCCTAAACTGAGTGGGAGCTGGGCTAATTTGCACATTTACATTTTTTGTGTGATAATTTTCTTCAAACTACTTTACTACCAATCATCTCATCATGTCCATTTAACACTTGGTTTCTTGCAATTAGGAACTTAACAGACCACGGATGAGATCACCGCGGCCATTGTCAACATCTGATAGCAAGCTGGCAACATTTAATTACTCTTTAGAACACAGGTTCATTTTGAGTCAAATTCAAAAGAAATTATGTAAAAAAAAAAACATGGTGCTTTCACATAATTACTGAACAGAGGCAGTAACACTCTTGGTGAACTATAAAGGTGTTTCTCCTACTGTGAAATTAGCAGTTCAACAAGTCAAACGAAAAAAGTGATGTTTTTGAACATTTCTACATGCTGGAAACAAAGTGTTCTGATCATCGAGAAACAATGAGATTAACTAATCTATGGCCAGCAGAGTGTAAATCTCGGAATTGGACAGACAGAAATACAAATCCTTTGACAGGTAGAACAGCACCTACAGTATTTCATTTGTGTATTTGGCTTTTTCCCCCTGGAGTATAAGGTGGGCAAGATTAACCGTGACGTCAACATTTGCATAACATTTTTTATCTGTCTCTGGAACTGCTGGTCAGTTTGAAATGCAGATTACTGAAGGTATACTCTGTTTGTTTGTAAAAGTTCTTATTTATCAATGCCAAGGTGTATCTAATGGTAGCTGGTCACATTCAGCTGGACATTTCCTATAATGTAGAAGAGGTTTTGTAGCTTCCCCAAGCCATATCTTCAGTTAGAACTGAAGAAGTAGCCTGGATAAGCCACAAAATGTCACTGAATTACATTATGGCAGCCTTTTTTAACCAGGGTGCCTTGAGGTTTCGTCAGGGGTACCTTGGCAAAATGCCTAAAAGTTGGCCAAAAAATGTATACATGCCAGCGTCTGGATGAAGCCTACCTTTTAGCTTAATTTTCATTGTGCGCCATTACAACCTTCTAGCTGTCGTCATCGTAAAAACCAATGGCATCAGTTGACAAGCCTATATAGCATCTTTGTTTGACCCTCCCCTGCCCCTCTCCATCATGGGGTCACATGAGCTGAGGAATGGAGCAAACTGAGGGACAAGAGAAACTTTGGAATATTAGTCAGTACCAGTTTTCAAAAAGTGTATTGCTTTGGAAGAATAAATCACTTCTAATGTTGGGTGTCCTACTTGTGTTTCAATACTGTCCATAATTTTAAAGGGTGCCAACTACTACTAGATATAAATTCTATGTATTTTTTTTATCGTATTCTTGGTTTATAGTGCCCAGATTAATGACGGGTGTACTGCATTTTAAATGCATTAACACTGCATTTCTCATACATATAAATGAGTTCTTGTTTGACCAGAAAAGCTATAGTCTAAAAAAAGCTGTAATTAGAGATGAATAGAATGATCTGCAAATCAATCCTCAAAGCTGGATTGGCAATTGTCAGTAATTAACTAGGAGTCATATTTAATCACTGATAGATGCAAATCTACATACAGCGATTTGAGTAGTCTGTCACAATTTTTCTCATCTGAACAGCACAGGAATAGATTCCAAAATGATTTTTCATAGTGAACCATATAACAAACTTTAACCCCAATACAGAGACAATACGGTTATACCGTATTACTCTGCCAACTATTCAACTGGTGATCTCACGGCTCCCCACCAAGAGCTGCTTGGTATTAACATCTTTGATTCTTGTCACTTTATACAGTGAGCTTGTAAAGTGCATTCCCCTTTCTGTAACCAGCTTACAAGTCTTGCCTTTAATGTCAGCATCTTTCTTTATAATCTGATTCCAGTGTAATGAAAAGAAGCTACAAGTCAGAATGCCGCAGGTTATAATTATCTTTATTAAATTGGCAACATATTCTGCTGGAATTGTTGTTAAGTTTGCCTAAAATAATATTTACTGCAATGCTCACATGACATCTTCATGAATAGTGCTACACAATACTCTGTGTAGTGTTTCCTCGGGAAAACCCTATACTTTCTGTTTTTTCCCCAGCAATTTAAATACACCATGGCCCTGATTTACTATACCTCTCAAATCTACTCCAGCAGTTCCTTAAAATAACTCCCAATTAAAGGCAATTACAACTTCAACTCTCACAAAGTTGGAGTAAATCTACACACATGAGAGCTCTATTTGCCTGGGATGATGCCTCTCAGATCACATGTTCTAAGTAGAGTTGAGCGAACCCCTGGATGTTCGGGTTCGGTGGGTTCAGCCGAACTTCGGAAAAAAGTTCGGGTTCGGTACCGAACTTGACCCGAACTTTACCCCGAACCCCATTGAATTCAATGGGGACCCAAACTTTTCGGCACAAAAATGACTGTAAAAAAATCCTGGAAAATGCTAGAGGGCTGCAAAATGATTTTAGAACAATAATCTGTCCCTTACAGCAACAGCAGGAACCTGACCCTATAGAACTAGAAGATGATTTTAGAACAATAATCTGTCCCTCTAAGCAGTAGACTCTACCTAGTCCAGTCAGATCGTTCTGTAATGCAGGATGAGATCTGCAATCTGTCCTTAAAAGCAGTAGTAGTAGTAATCTCTACCTATCTATCTATCTGCAATCTGTCCCTCACAGCACCGGCAGCATCCTCTCCCTACACTACCCAGAGAGCATGTGACATGCAGCACTAAGTGACTCCAGCTTATAAAGAGGCTGGGTCACATGATGCACTGGTCAATCACAGCCATGCCATTAGTAGGCATGGCTCTGATGGCTTCTAAGGGCAAACCAGTGAAACACTTGTTGATTGGCTGCCCTGCAGCTATTCAACATGCGTGATCAAATACCCGAACCCAGAACTCGAACCCAAACTTTTTTTCAAATGTCCGGGTTCGGGTCCGGGTCACGGACACCCCAAAGTTCAGTACGAACCCGAACTTTACAGTTCGTGTTCGCTCAACTCTAGTTCTAAGCACTGGATGTCAGCTGGAATTGAACTTGTGGTTTCAGAATTCCTCCATTTAATGCTTGTATGCAAGTTCATTGCCATAAAAAAAACATTGCCTCTCTCTAATTTTAACAGCCTTAGCCCTAGGGGACATGTCTGAATAGAAAAAAAAGTTTATAAATCGATTGTTTTTTTCAGAAGCAGTGGTTTTAACAATGGTTAAAGTGAAAAAACCCCCCAAAAAAAACACGAAATATTCCTTTAACCACTTCAGCCCCAGAAGGATTTCACGCTTTAGGACCAGAGCACTTTTTTCGATTTGGCACTGCGTCGATTTAACTGACAATTGCATGGTCATGCAACGTTATACTCAAACGAAATTTGTGTCCTTTTTTACCCACAAATAGAGCTTTATTTTGGTGGTATTTGATCTCCTCTGCGTCATTTCTGATCGCCGCTATAAATAAAAAAAGAGCGACAATTTTGCAAAGTAACCAGTTTTTCTTCCTTTTTGCTAAAATACAAATCCAATAAAAAAATAAAAAATAAAAAACATTTTCTTTCATTGGTTTTCACTGATTTATATTCTTAAAAAAAATCGCAATCAGGGTTTATTGATTGGTTTGCGCAAAAGTTGACGCGTTCACGGGTGATGAAAATTTATTTCTGGATTTGTTTTTTTTAATCTTTTTTACTAGTAATGGCAGCGATCAGCGATTTTTAGCGGTACTGCGATATTGTGGCGGACATGTCGGACCATTTAGACACTTTTTTGGGACCATTGGCATTTATACAGCGATCAGTGCTATAAAAATGCACTGATTACTGTAGAAATGCCATTGGCAGTGAAGGGGTTAACCTGGAGGGGACACTCTAAGGGTTAACTGTGTTCCCTAGGCATTTTCTAACTGTATGGGGGCTGGGCTGGGCTGGCAGAGGGAGGGAAGTGATCATGGCTTCCATATGCAGGAAGCCTGTGATCACGCCCTTCCCCCTCTGTCAGAACGGAGATCCGTGTTTACATACATGGACCTCCGTTCTTTCACTGCAGGGGGGCCATCATGGGTAGCCAGCAGTGATCAAGTCCACCCTACGCGCTCCCTGGCCCCCCCGGAACACAGTGAAGGCGCGAGCGTGCCACTGGCGGCGCGTGCTCACAATACTAGTTATCGCAGCCGCCGTCAGGTGAGGGCGGTTTGCAATAACGAACTACTTTACCACCGTCGCGCTGCGGCAGACGGATGGCAAGTGGTTAAATATCGTGCTTGGGGGTCCCCTTAATATGGATCTCTGTGATGTTTAAAACAGTGCCACCGCAAAATAACATTTGTAAAGGAAAAATTGTCATTTAAAATCGGTCGCGGCTGGAATGTATTGCTGGTTCCCTGCAATATAGATAAAGATCATTGAAAAAGCATTGTGTTGGGGGTCCCCCCCCCCCCCAGTCTATACCAGGCCCTTAGGGTCTGGTATGGATTTTAAGGGGAACCCCACGCCAAATTTTTTACAAATAGTGTTGGTGTCCCCCCAAAATCCAAACCAGACCCTTATCCAAGCACGCAGCCCTGCCATGGCAGGGGGGTGGGGACAAGTGAGCGTGCCCCCTCCAAACCTTAGCAGGCCACATGCCCTCAACATGGGTAGGGTGCTTTGGGGTCTGGTTTTGATTTTGTGGACCCCAATGCCATTTTTACTAAAATTTGGCATGGGGTTCCCCTTAAAATCCATACCAGACCTGAAGGGCCTGGTACAGACTTTGCGGGGGGCCCCTACCCAAAATTTGTGTTTCATTTTGGCATGGAGTTCCTCTTAAAATCGATGCCAAACCTTTATCCGAGCGTGCATGCACTGTATTTAGTCTACACAGTAGTGTAGTGGTTAGCACTTTCACCTGGGAGCAAAAGGGTCACTGGTTCAAATCCCAATCAGGACACTACCTGCCTGGAATTTGCATGCTCTCCCTGTGTCTGTGTGGAATTCCTCTGGGTACTCTGGTTTCCTCCCACACTCCAAAGACATGCAGGTAGGTAAATTAGATCCTGTTTAAATTGGCCCTAGTATATGTATGAATGTGAGTTAGGGACCTTAGATTGTAAGCTCCTTGAGGGTAGGGACTGATGTGAATGTACAATATATATGTAAAGCGCTGTGCAAATTGACAGCGCTATATAAGTACCTGAAATAAATGCAGTGTATTATATATATACCATACTGTACATATGTATTCCTATACTGTATGCAAATGTTTTCACTATATTCGGCCGCTGTGTAAGTGGCCTTATATAGTGTGGGCGTGGACTCTGACCCACTGAGCAATGATTGGCCAATCATGGCTCGCAGAGCATGCTGTGATTGGCCAAAGCACGCAGGTCATGTGCATGCTTTGGCCAATCAGCAGGCGGCATTCCCCCACAATTTCACTGCATTATGGGCCGCTCAAATTTCCCACGAGCGCCCCATAATGTTCAGGATTCGGCAACCCCCGATGTTCGAGTCGAACATACGTTTGACTCGAACCAGGGGGTCCATCCCTATTGACCATGGATGTACATCCCGAGACACTTTTTTAATATAAAAAATTGGACAAAAAATTTCTGTTTTTAAAAACATATTTACACTTTTTAGGTGAATAGGTATGATGTACCCAATACCCATTCACATGGAGGGGGCAGGATCTGGTGGCCCCCTTGTTAATTGGGGCTTCCACATTCCAATCAACCCCCCAACCACAGACCCCAACAACCACGGTTGTCGGGAAGAGGCCCTTGTCCCCATCAACATAGGTACAAGGTGCTTTGGGGTGGGGGGGGGGCAGAGCCCCCTCACCCCAAAGCAAAAACCCCCTCATGTTAAAGGCATGTGGTCTGGTTTGGTCGAGGAGGGGGGCGGGCCCTCACTTGTCCCCCCATCCTGACCTCCAGGCTGCATGCTCAGAAAGAGCCTGGATTTTGGGGGATCCCCTGCCATTTTGTCCAAAAATTTGGAGTGGGCTTCCCCTTAAAATCCATCCCTGAGCCAAAGGGCTTGGTATGGATTGGGGGGGACAATACATTATAGCCGCAAGCAACTTTAAATTACATTTTTGATCAATGTAGGGGAGGATGTGGGTGCTATATGTGGTGTGGGTGGGGTTCATTGATTTATTTGGCATCACCATACAATTGCTTCCAGCCCATGTGCACACAGCCCTTCCTGTTTACAGCCAAATTACACTTCCTGCTGATGTATATCTGTAAGGACTATGCAAATATAATTGAGAAGATTACTTATCAGTGCTGGTTCACACTAGTGCGCTGCGGGAACCCTGCAAATCCACTGTGGGTTCCCGCATCGCACCCAACTTGGACAGTTCACACTGCCATATGCAAACTGCTGGGTGTGTCAATAGAAAGCTAATCACACCCCCAAATCAGTTTGCAGATTGCACTGCAAACTCAGACAGGAATCGGACAGCATGGATGTGAACATCCATGTGATCTGATTCTGCTGAGTAACAAAAAAGGGTCCTGTGCGAGTTTTGTCAGGATGCGATGCGAATTCAGCCATACTATCTGTACGGCTGAATTTGCATAGCACAGATCGCATGTGATTTGCACTGCGGTGCAAATCACATCCGATCTTGGACACCGCAGCAGTGTGAACCGGCCCTAAGGAGGGTAATCCCCTTCCCCAAAACCACCACCCCCCAAAACTAAGTCAAAAAGTAAGTTACAAAAGAGAACAACAAGCCAAATCAATTTAATTTTATGTTGCCAGCAGAAACACAAGTATGTACATATTTACTAAATAATTAATAATAAATAAATTTATTAACCTGTACAGGTCCGCGCTATAGACAAAAGACGTCTACAGCGCGGACCTGAAAATCCGGGTGGACCTCCATGGACGTCCGCCCCTTTACACGCCCCCTGCGCGCACTGGGCGGCGGCCGTGGCGCGCGCGCGCCGCCGCCGCACGCTGCGTGGGCGTGCCCGCGGGTCGGGCGGACTCGATGTCCGCTCCTGACCCGCGATCGCCTTACAGAGCTTTAGAACGGGGAACCGCCGATGTAAACATGGCGGTTCCCCGTTCTGTGACAGGGGACAAACAGATCTACTGATCCCTGTCACTGGGATCAGTTAGATCTGTTATGTCCCGGCCAGCCCTGCCCCCCCACAGTTAGAACACGCCCAGGGAACATATTTAACCCCTTCACTGCCCCCTGCTGGTTAACCCCTTCACTGCCAATGACATTTATACAGTAATCAGTGGACATTTAAATTTCTGATCGCTGAATAAATGTCATTGGTCCCAAAAAAGTGTCAAAATGACCGACATGTCCACCCGGATATCAAAGTCCCGATAAAAATCGCAGATCGTCGCCATTACTAGTAAAAAAAATAATAATAATAAAAACGCCATAAATCAATTCCCATAGTTTGTAGACGCGATAACTTTTGCGCAAACCAATCAATAAACGCCGATTGCGATTTTTTTTACCAAAAATATGTAGAAGAATATAAATCGGCCAAACCCAATAAATAATTTTTTTTTTTTTTTTTATTTTGGGATATTTATTAGAGCAAAAAGTAAAAAATATTGTTCTTTTTTCAAAATTGTCGCTCTTGGTTTTGTTCATAGCGCAAAAAGTAAAAACCGCAGAGGTGATCAAATACCACCAAAAGAAAGCTCTATTTGTGGGGAAAAAAGGACATTAATTTTATTTGGGTACAACGCCGCACGACCGCGCAATTGTCATTCAAAATGCGACAGCGCTGAAACCTGAAAATTGGTCTGGGCAGGAGGGGGGTTTAAGTGCCCAGTAAGGAAGTGGTTAAAGTATTTACAATATATACACATTTAGCAAAACAGTTAACAAATGCGTTCAAAGGGCCCTGCTCATAGGAGCTTACAATCTAAAATTGTACTAAGCCTTACAGTGCACACAGTTTTAGTTTCACGGTGCATAACCGCACACACATTTCATAAAATGACTAAACACCCACATGACATTATTAGCTGCAAAATTACAGAAAGATAATTAACGGTCATTCTAACAAAGCATTACCACATAATATTAAAAAAGGCACATTAAAACAATAACACCCACCACCCCCCACATTCTACACCCATACATTGGTGAGTATTGTCTCCTAGAAGAATGCATGGTAAGACAAACAATACACACCCCAATCGGACAGCATGGTAAAATCAAGCCACTTTTGATGGTCAAAATGCACAATAATTTCAACAAACAAACAGCTAGTAAAAACATTTGTCATTAACAAAATATCATTCCTTCTCCCACAAAAACCACAGCAACAAACCTGACCTCTCATCAGGCCAAACCAGCACCCCCTACTGAAGTGCCTTATATAAGCTAGCACTAACACACGCCCAATATAAGTACATGCCCACCAGTATCTTTCAATCTGTCTTTTCAAATGTATTTCACCTGAGAGGCTGCAATACCTAATTCTATTTGCTGTGTTAACCCTTGGCTATGTTCATCAGATCAGTATAACTCCAGGACAAAATTCTAAGTCAGTGGTTATCAACCCTTTCCTCAAGTACCCCCAACAAGTCATGTTTTCAGGCTTTCTATTATTTTGCACAAGTGATTTGATCAGTTTCATTGCCTTAGTAATTACCACAGCTGTTTCATCTGAGCGAAATCCTGTAAGCATGACCTGTTGGGATGCTTTGAGGACTGAAGTTGAGAAACACTGATCCAAGCAACAGTTTTCTAACCAGATGTACCTGTGCAGTGTAAACCCTACAATTTGAAATGTCCAAGTCCCTGGCTTCAATGAGCTTCCAATTTAAAGTCCCAAAATAACTTGCTTACATTACAGACTATTTGGACAATAGACACATAAAATGCCAGCCTGTCTTTGGATTGTGGTGAGAAACCCAAACAGGGGGAACGTATAAACTTCAACACAAGCATTATTTTGGCTGCCAGGTGGATTTGCTAGCCACTTAGCTAGTGAGCAGTGAGCACATGTGTTGCTGTGGTGTGAACCAGCCCTAAGTCCATAGCCATGCTCAGTATCACAAGTAATAAACAATAGATTGTCCTAAGTATTGGAAAATGTTCCTTTACACACACATGAACTATAATGGCAGCCCAGGGTTCAGCATAGAGTTGGGCCACCATTTGCAGCTATAAAAGCCTCAACTCTTCTGGGAAGGCTGTCCATAAGGTTTAGGAATGTGTCTATGGGAATGTTTGGCCATTCTTCCAGAAGTGCATTTGTGAGGACAGGCACTGATGTTGGATTAGAAGGCCTGGTTTGCAGTCTCTGCTCTAATTCAGATAAAAGGTGTTCTATCGGGTTGAGGTCAGGACTCTGTGCAGGCCAGTCAAGTTCCTCCATACCAACCTCCCTCATCCATGTCTTTATGGCCTTTGCTTTATGCACTGGTGCACTGTCATGTTGGAACAGGAAGGAGCCATCCCCAAACTGTTCCCACAAAGTTGGGAGCATGAAATTGCCCAACATGTCTTGCTGATGCCTTAAGAGTTCCCTTCACTGGAACTAAGGGGTCAAGCCCAACCCCTGAAAAACAACCCTACACCATAATCCCCCCTCCACCTAATGATTTGGACCAGTGCACAAAGCAGGATCCATAAAGACATGGAGTGAGTTTGGGGTGGAAGAACTTGACTGGCCTGCACCTCTACCAGATAGGACACCTTTTGGCTGAATTAGAGCTGAGACTGTGAGCAAGGCCTTCTCATCCAACATCAGTGCCTGACTTCACAAATGCACTTCTGAAAGAATAGCCAAATACTCCCATAGACAAACATCCTAAACCTTATGGACAGCCTTCCCAGAAGAGTTGAAGCTGTTATAGCTGCAAAGGGTGGGCCAACTCAATATTGAGCCCTACGGACTAAGACTGGGATGCCATTAAAGATCATGTGCATGTAAATGCAGGCATCCCCATTGCCTAGCTAGTATATCTGCCAAAATTTTCAATGGTGGTGGAACCCTCATACACATAAATACTACATTTAGACATAATTTAGGTAAGGCCCTGAGTCATGTTTAACAACATAGAGAAGACAAACAACATCTCTACATGAAGTGACATGCTTGGGAATTGAACTCAGGACATCTGCAATGGTAGACAGAATTGCTACCTTTTATACCACAGGGCTGCTATACGTCAAGTCCTCCTACACATAAATACACAGATACTGCATGCCTAGGAATATATAGGACTTACATTAGTCAGGAGTTAATCTTCTAAATGTAATCTGTGATTTTTGGTGGTTCTTGCTGCATGAGCGTAGAATAGTAATGTTATTCTCAGATTTTTGGTAATGACATTTTTATTTCTGATGTTGGTACACATATCACATTTTTGGGGCTCAAATTAGGATCATCTGGAAAGAATAAAAAAAAAGGGGACTAATTTTAAATTTCCATAAGCAAGGGTATTGTTTGTGGTTTGTAAAGACACCGGTGTGAGTTTGGCTAAATATTTTTGTGACATGGACAGCAGCAAGTGAAAGTGACCGAGAAAAAAAAATATTTACAAAACATGAAGAGATTTCACATTCTATAATCCTTAAAAACAAAATAGATTATCAAATTTGCAACATTGTTGCCAGGACAATTTCTTTGAGAGAAAGATACATTTCATCTCAACATGAAATGGATTTATTTGATAAAGTAACAATTGTACTATTAGAATGAATGGCTGAAACTTGCACTTGGCAAAATAACTCTCCTCTTCACTCCCAAAAAATGTGTGTAAAATAACTCTCATTTTGGTATTTACTAACTACTCAAGGAATTACTCCATGAGAGTTATTTTGAGAGTTGTTTTGTGTCTAAACACAGCTGTGCTCTGTACCTAGGAGTAAGGAGACAGGGAATTTATCTCTTCTCAGACTTTTTAAGATATTTCCGTGTAGAAATCACTTTTTCACACAGTTTAAAAGCAGATTATCTTTAAACAATATACCGCATATTTTAGTACAATTTAGGGGATCAGATCATGCTCCAAACATTATTTCTATCTGCACAACTCCAGGTCTGGAGTTTGGCCGTTATTTTGGGGCAGCTGGTATAGTGAATTCCATATGTGCCCTATTTACTGCTATTTGCGTATATCTGCCGTTAAATAGCGCACAGTAGCGCAAATGTGCGCCTGAGCGGTAAAGTAAATAAACCCCTATATGTTAGTCACTCCAAAATGGAAGAGCTCGATCTTTGGAAAGCTTCCCACATGTTCCCATTAGAGTTCTCCTTCTTCCCTTTTTATTTATGCTAAATAGCTACAGTATGTTCATCCCATCAAACTCCACCCTCCTGTTAGTTGGCTTTAAATGGCTTATTCTGTATTCCTGCGGTTTCGGATTTTAAGCATTTTCCATTTGTGATGTCAGATGATCCTGCCTTTTTACATTTACGGCCATTTTCTGTTAGTAGTATAAGAACTAATGATTTTACTTTGTGAAGGAGAAACAAGGGTAAAGGAGGTTGACCAGGACTATTCTGACACTTTTTGTTTACAAGAAAAAATCTGTTTGTTTTTTTTTTTGCTAGAAAATGACCTAGAACCCCCAACATTATGAGCTTTAACACTTTATGGAGATAGTGGGAGGTGGCCATAGATGCTGCCATAAGGAGAACCAAAGTCTAAAAAAACTTGATTAGATCTCTTTTTTTGAAGCTGTTTGAGGTCCATCCATGGAGGTGAGGGCACACATAAAGTAATTGCACGTGATGGATTTGAGAATTAAAAACACTGGGACTTTGGTACACAATTTATGGATTTATGTTATTACATTGGTGAATGCAATAAGACATTAATATCTCTGGATTCATTTTTATTTTATTTATTTCAGGTACTTATTTATATAGCACCGTCAATTTTACGCAGTGCTTTACATATACACTGTACATTTACATCAGTCCCTACCCTCAAGGAGCTTACAATCTAAGGTCTCTAACTCACATTCATGCATATACTAGGGCCAATTTAGACAGGATCCAATTAACCTACCAGCATATATTTGGAATGTGGGAGGAAACCAGAGTACCCAGAGGAAACCCACGCAGGCACAGTGAGAACATGAAACTCCAGGCAGGTAGTGTCGTGGTTGGGACCCTTTTGCTGATAGGCCAAAGTGCTACCCACTACACTACACAACACTGTGCCGCCCATGGATTTGCACATGGGACTTTGTTGCTTTAAATATATATAACACATGGGACTGAGTTTTATTTGCAAAGTGCTGTTTTTGAGTATTTCACTGATATAATAATGTAACTTATATGTATGGATAGGTTACTTTAAAGTTTTTTCACTGTATGTACTGTATGATAAATATTGAGGTTATGTGTTTTTCACAATCACATGATGGGGAAAAAAAGCACTACATCAATTTTTGTATATATATATAATGCTTAAAGTTCTAGCAAATTGCATGCATGGAGAAGAAATAAAAAAATGATGCCCACAGAAGTAAAAAAAACATGTTTTCCATACTGTATTATGATACCGTGTTTCCCCGAAAATAAGACCTACCCTAAGAATAAGAGCTACTGTGTTTTTCCAGGATGGCTGCAATATAAGCTCTACCCCAAAAATAAGTCCTAGTGGTTGTAAAGTCCTCTAATCCACTTTATTACAGAATTATATAATGTACAATGTGTTTGTCTCTGTAATATTATTGTGCCAAATACCTTTGTGCTCACCTGACCTCCCATTGCTCGCCTCCTCTTCTCCTGGCTGTCAGCGGGAGACCTTAGCCACTTCCTCAGAGCTCCGGTGGGTCACGTAAGAGCCAGGTGGCGCTGTAACAAAGGTAATGGCACAATAATATTACAGAAACACACATTGTACGTTATATAATACTGTAATAGAGTGGATTATAGGAAAGTACAACCACTTTAAATCGGCTCACACTGGGGATTCCTAAATTCATAATGCTAAAAGCTAATGACTCCTAAGCTGACAGGCAGGGAGGGAGAAGGGGAGAGAAGACAGGGGGCACAGGAACTGGAAAATACTCATTACATTATAAGACCTACCCCAAAAATAAGCCCTACTGTATTTTTTTGTTGCCAAAATTAATATAAGACTCTGTCTTATTTTCAGGGAAACACAGTAGCTAAAGGAGCAAAAAGGGACCCCCAGGAGCCAATATCATGCAAGTATGCTCATGAATAAAATGGAAAAATTTATTGCACAAACTTCAAAAAGAGGTGAGAAACACTTCAAACATACCTTAACCACTTGCTGACCTTGTAATGTAATTACGCGGCCGCAAGGTGGATCCATTATTCTGGGAGGGCGTACTATAATGTCCTCCCAGAATCGTGCTCCCATGCGCCACCTGGGGTGCGCACCTGGGAGCATCCATGACCGCCAGGTCCATGAGACCCGTCGCATCATGGATCACGGTAAATGCCCGTTCACAGCGGCCGTTTACCATGTGATCGCTCTGTCAAATGACGGAGCGATCACATGTAAACAAGCCGGTGGATATCCGGCTTGTCTCTCCCCTCTCCGCACAGATCGGTGCAGTGTGAGAGGAGAGGGGGGAGAGAGGAGATACAGAGGTGATGTGGGCAGGGTCTGAAGTGCCCACAGCACCGCTATGTGCCAGGCAGGGACCCCTCATCCACCCATAAAGCTTCACCCATGCAGTTTCATCCATGCAGCCTCATCCATGCAACCTCATCCATGCTCACTCATCCATGCTCACACATCCGTGCTCACCCATCCGTGCCTACCCATCCGTGCCCAGCCATCTGTCACCCATGCATCCGTGCTCACCCATCTGTCAACCATGCATCTGTGCTCACCCATCCGTGCCCACCCATCATCGCCCATGCATCCATGCTCACCCATCTGTCACCCATGCACCGTGCTCACCCATCCATCACCCATGCATCCGTGCTCACCCATCTGTCACCCATGCATCCGTGCTCACCCTTCTGTGCCCACCCATCCGTCACCCATGCATCTGTGCTCACCCATCTGTGCCCACCCATCCATCACCCATGCATTTGTGCTCACCCATCCGTGCCCACCCATCCGTCACCCATGCATCCATGCTCAGCCATCCATGCTCACCCATCCCTCACCCATGCATCCGTGCCCATCCATCCGTGCTCACCCATCCGTGCTCACCCATCTGTGCTCACCCATCCGTCACCCATGCATTCATGCTCACTCATCTGTCACCCATGCCCACCCATCTGTGCTCACTCATCTGTCACCCATGCTCACGCATCCGTGCTCACTCATCTCCCATACATCCGTGCTCACCCATCCGTGCTCACTCATCCGTCACCCATGCATCCATGCTCACCCATGCATCCGTGCTCACCAATCCAATCGTGCTCACCCATGCAGCCTCATCTGTGCTCACCCATCCAGCCTCATCCGTGTTCACCCATGCATCCATGCTCCACCATCCATCTGTGCTCACCCATGCATCCGTGCTCACCCATCCATCTGTGCTCACCCATCCATCCGTGCTCACTCATGCATTCGTGCTCACCCATGCATCAATGCTCAGCCATGCATCCGTTCTCCGCCATCCATCTGTGCTCACCCATGCATCCGTGTTTACCCATCCAGCCATGCTCACCCATGCATCCGTATTCACCAATCCAGTCATGCTCATCCATGCAGCCTCATCCGTGCTCACCAATCCAGCCATGCTCACCCATCCAGCCTCATCCGTGTTCACCCATCCATCCGTGCTCCGCCATCCATCCGTGCTCACCCATCCATCCATGCTAAGGTATGCATCTGTGCTCCACCATCCATCTGTACTCACCCATGCATGCGTGCTCACCAATGCATCTGTGCTCACCCATGCATCAGTGCTCAGCCATCCCCATCTACGGCTTATCCACCCCCATTTGTGCTCATTTATGCCTCATTCATGCTCATCCATACCACATCGGTTCTCATCCATGACACATCCATGCCACTACAGTACCCATCCGTGCCACTACAGCACCCATCAGTGCCACTACAGCGCCCATCAATGCCACCACAGTGTCTCACAATAATGTAATAGGTAGTCAAATTAGATTTGAAATTTATACCCCAAGAAAGCCTGATGGTGCACCCTGCATGTTGGGCCTCTGTATGTGGCCAGGCTGTGTAAAAGTGTCACACATGTGAGTAGCAAAATATATTTTAGGGTGAAATTTTTGCTAGGTACATGCTGTGTGTTAGAAATGTTGTATAAATTGACAACCTTGTGTAAAAAAAAAATGCGTTTTCATTTTCTTTCCACATTTTCCAAAAATTTGTGGAAAAAATGAACCGTTCAAAAGATTCATTATGGCTCATAGAATATACGTTGGGGTGTTTACTTTCCAAAATCGGGTCATTTTTTGGGCGTTTCCATTGCCCTGGTGCTCAAGGACCTTCAAAATGCAAGAGGTAGTCAGGAAATTATATGTGTAATTTACGTCCTTAGAACACCTGATGGTGCGCCCTGCATGTTAGGCCTCTGTATGTGGCCAGGCTGTGTAAAAGTGTCACACATGTGGTATCGCCATACTCGGGACGAGTAGCAGAATATATTTTAGGATGAAATTCTTGCTAGGTACATGCTGTGTGTTAGAAATATTGTATAAATTGACAACCTTGTGTAAAAAAAATGCGTTTTCACCATATCTTCAAATTTTACAAGCCAAAGATACCGGTGGGGGTTCCCCTTCAAACTTTCGTTTTCTTACCAAGGCCGCCAGTTTCATGCCTTCTCTTTGACAGATATGATGAAACATTTCCAGGATCTTCAGTTTGACCTCCCCCCCCTCTCAGCAAAATGCGACACCTTCATCCACCCGCCGACGGCCGTCGCAGACATTCCGTGGCTCCTCTCAACTATCTCAATCAAGCTCTCAAGCCCTCCGCACCCTTCAGGCTCAACGCTTTCAGGATGTCGATAATGGCTGATAATGGGTCCACATCCCCCTGGTAACCACTAAGGGTACTGTTAATTTGTTTGATTTGGGGGCCTACGTTTTGACTATGTTATGTGCGGCCAACTGCCATTTGCAAATTGCAGACTGCGGTTGCAGTCTATATAACTGGCCAATCTCTGGAGGTCGGACTGCCCGTTGAGACCGTCCTTAACGGTCACCTGGGTAAGGATCAACATACCCCCCCGCACCTATATTTATTCTTTGCTCCTCCCTCCCCTCCAATTGTTTTTTTTTTTTTTTTTCTTTTCCCACTCGCCCTCAAGGGTACTTTACTCCTGGTGCTGCCCAATGAGAGAGATGGCGGCACCTGCAACTGACACTCAATGATTGTGATATGATGCTATCCCCTTGGGACCACTTTCTCAACGGGAGGGGAGCATATTTGGTAGACTATCAGTAGAAAACACGGGCTCGGTCTCTTCTCCTGTGACTTTATGGGCAGCTTATAAGGCGGTCCTTAGGGGCCGCATTATACAGCTAGCCTCCAAACGCAAAAAAGAGCGGACCAGACGCCTAAGGGAGTTGGAAACCCATCTAGAACAAACTGCTGCTACATTTAAACAATCCCCTACACTTGCTCATCGTAGGCTGTTGGACCAGGCCCGCTCAGAGTTGGATCTCTGTCTCACGGACGGGGCCGAGAGAGTCTTGCGCTGGTCCCGTCAAAAATGGTACTTTAAAGCTAACAAGCCAAATCGGATGTTGGCCAATAGATTGCGTACATTTACCCCAAAATTTTCTCCTATTACGCTACGCACCCGTCATAATGTGCTCACAGGCAACCCGGTAAAAATTTTGGAGGAATTTAGCTATCGCTTGGCGAAATTATACGCAGCCCCGACCCCAGCGCCACGTAACAGCGTAAAATACTTTCTTAATAGCCTCACGCTTCCCACACTGTCAGATGCCCACGTTACTCTTATGGATAGGGATATTCAGGAGTCGGAAGTTCTTCGCTGTATCAAAGATCTAAATGTGAGCAAAAGGCCTGGTCCAGATGGCTTTACAGCCCTATTTTACAGGAAATTTGCTGAGACCATTGCTCCCCACTTAACAGCAATGTACAATTCGGTCCATAAAGGCCAGTCATTCACCCCAGACCTCCTAATGGCAAATATTGTGATGCTTCCTAAGCCGGATCGTGATCACTCTTCTTGGGCCAATTTTAGGCCCATCTCTTTAATTAATATAGATATGAAAATTTTGACCAAGGTCCTGGCCAACCGTTTGAATTCCTTTCTCCCCCGCTTGGTCAAAAAGGACCAGGTGGGTTTTGTCCCACAGAGACAGGCAGGTGACGCTATCAGACGGATCTTACAATTACAACATGTAGCTCATAAGCGCTCTCTGGAATCGATGCTCCTATCTCTAGATGTGAATAAGGCCTTCGATACTTTATCGTGGCCTTATCTTTTGGAGGTTCTTCAACATTATGGCTTTGGAGCCTCGTTCCTGAGGTGGTTATCAGTTCTATATGACTCACCCCAGGCCAAAATAAAATACTGTGGTTTTGAATCCCACAGGTTTCGAATAGAGAGGGGCACCCGCCAAGGTTGCCCACTTTCGCCTCTCTTATTCGTACTGGCACTGGAGCCATTGGCGGAAGCGGTCAGATCACATCCGGACATAGGGGGCATTGACGTTGCAGGCGTCTCTCACAAGCTGACGATGTTCGCCGATGACATTTTACATAGCTTAACATCCCCAAGAATATCCTTACCAAATTTGTTCTCCTTATTGGACACATTTGCTTCTCTCTCAGGTCTCTGTGTCAATACCTCTAAGTCCAAAGCTTTGTCGATCAATCTGGCCCACTCACTCTTGTCAGGTCTGAAAGCTACTTTCCCTTTTCAATGGCTTACCTCCTTACCCTATCTTGGCATACGCTTAGCTCAGCACTATGAGGGGTTGTATCAGGCCAACTTCCCAGCTCTTTTTAAGAAGTTAACGGACTTGCTAACCTCCTGGTCCCACATACCCCTGTCGTGGTTCGGCAGGATAACGGCTATCCGTATGTCATACCTCCCTAAATTGCTTTACGCTTTTCAGGTTTTACCAGTATCGATTCCATCATATATACTTTGTGTGCATCAGAAGAAGATCTTACAGTTTATATGGGGCTCTACTCGACCTCGGCTTAGGAGACAGATCTTGTACACCCGTAAGGTAAACGGTGGTCTTTCAGTCCCTAACTTGCAGGCTTATTACTTGGCGGCAAACATAGCCCCAATTTCCCATCTACACGAAACATATCAACTCCCGTTATGGGCTATAATAGATATGGTGGACACGGACCCCGTGCCTCTCTCTTCTTTGCCCTGGCTTCCCCCTACATACCGACCTACAGACTTAGGACCATGTTTAGCTCATACGCTACGTTTGTGGGACTCAATTAAATATACGGCGGGGCTAATTTCTCCACACCTTCCTTTATTGAAGATCCCTCATTGCCCCATGTTTCCCCCAGGCCAGGAAAACCCGACCCAATTTTCATGGTGGACTGCAAACGGGTTTAGCGATGTACATTCACTATTCACACCCACCAGGATCCTGACCTTTGATGCCCTACGCTCCTCCCATGATATTCCCTTGCGAGAACACTTTCGTTATATGCAACTGCGGCATTTTCTCCTACATCTTGTAAAATCTCGTCCGCTCCCATACACGCTTACCCCCTTTGAAAGCCTGTGCAGATCCAGACCCCACTCCCCGGGTTTGATATCGCTGGTATACTCGGCTATAATATCAATAAAAAAAACCCCACTGAGCTTCTTTCGTTCCCAATGGGAAAAGGAACTAGGGGGTCAGGTAGACCCGGAGGACTGGCAGGCAATGACCATAGCTGCCTCGCGGTGCTCGAAAAAAATACTTATATTGGAAAATGCATACAAGGTATTATATAGGTGGTATTACACCCCGGTAAGGCTGCCTCGTTTTATTCCCTCTTATTCCCCCCTTTGTTTTCGGGGGTGCAACCAGGAGGGATCAATGGCCCATATTTGGTGCATGTGCCCGGGGGTGCGCAGATTGTGGATCAGGGTCTATGCTCTACTTTGCAACCTACTTCATGTAAACTTAAAGAAAGACCCCTATGAGGCTCTGTTACATAAACCAATTTCCGAACTGTTATGTCCAGAGAGACAGCTAGCCCAGCACCTCTTTACCGCAACCAAAATGACTATTGCGAGAGCTTGGAAGACCCCCTTACTCAGTTTTGAAGCTGTCAAGAACCGCATGAGTGACATCATGGTAAACGAGAAGTTGACGGCGGTACTTACAGACTCGCATGATAAATTCCTCCGGGTCTGGCAGCCATGGATTTCCCAAGCCTTCCCCTCGAGATTTGACGGCTCCTTGTTACACCTTTAGGGCTCTGCCGGGGCCGCGCCCCAAGGGCGGACTCACTTCTTCTCTTCTTTCTCATTTTCTCCTCTTCTTTCCTTACTCCGCTCCTCCCTTCTGCTAACTTTCTCCTTTCTCTTCCCTTTTTTCCCCTCTTCCTCCTTTTTTCTATTTTATTTCACCAATGTAATATGTCTCTTTAATTCGGCTGGGTTACGTGTAGCCGGAACCTAGACAGGTCCCACGTGCCGGGTGTGTCCCAGACGGGACGATTTTGTTGTTAATGAGCCGACAGGTCTCACTTCCATCGGGATCACAATAATGTTCCCTACATATTTTACCTTTTATTTTTCTCTGGTATAATTTACCTACTCCCTGTCAACTTAATATGCAAATGTATAATGGTCTGTATTGATACAATTTCTAAAGTCTGTAAAAACAGCTTTCCTGATTGTTACATTGGTTTCTATTAATAAAATACTTTGTAAAAAAAAAAAATGCGTTTTCATTTTCTTTCCACATTTTCCAAAAACTTGTGGAAAAAATAAACCGTTCAAAAGACTCATTATGCCTCATAGAATATAGGTTGGGGTGTTTACTTTCCAAAACGGGCTTGTTTTTTGGGCGTTTCCATTGCCCTGGTGCTCCCGGACCTTCAAAAGTGCAAAAGTTAGTCAGGAAATTATATGTGTAATTTATGTGTAAAAATACGTTGGACTGTCTACTTTCCAAAAAGGGTCATTTGGGGGGTATTTGTACTTTTCTGTCTTGTTAGGGCCTCAAGAAATGAGATAAGCCGTCAGTACATCAGGTGTGATCAATTTTCAGTGATTGGCACCATAGATTTTAGACTCTATAACTTTCACAAAGACCAAATAATATCCATTAATGTGGGTTATTTTTACCAAAGATATATAGCAGTATAAATTTTGGCCAAAATTTATGAAGAAAAATACTGGCTGCAATTTTCCCCCACCTGTGATATTGGCTGCAAAGTACCCCACCTGTGATACTGGCAAGCAATTTACCCCCACTTGTGATATTGGCTGAAAAGTACCCCACCTGTGATACTGGCTGCAATTTACCCCACCTGTGATATTGGCTGCAAAGTACCCCACCTGTGATACTGGCTGCAAAGTACCCCACCTGTGATATTGGCTGCAAAGTACCCCACCTGTGATATTGGCTGCAATTTACCCCCACCTGTGATATTGGCTGCAATTTACCCCCACCTGTGATATTGGCTGCAATTTACCCTCACCTGTGTTATTGGCTGCAATTTACCCCCACCTGTGTTATTGGCTGCAATTTACCCCATCTGTGATACTGGCTGCTATGTACCCCACCTGTGATGCTGGGGCTCTATACTGTGTCCTATGATACTGGCTGCTATATACCCCACCTGTAATGTTGAGCTGTATACTGTGTCCTGCGATGCTGGGCTGTGTACTGTGCCCAGTGATGCTGAGCTGTATACTGTGTCCTGTAATGCTGAGCTGTATACTGTGTCCTGTGATGCTGGGGCTGTATACTGTGTCCTGTGATGCTGGGCTGCATACTGTGTCCTGTGATGCAGAGCTGTATACTGTGTCCTGTGATGCTGAGCTGTATACTGTATCCTGTGATGCTCAGCTGTGTACTCCTGACACAATATGTGGAATACAGGGGGCGGAGTGGGTGGATTCTATAAGGGGTGGGACTTATGGGAAGTAGGAAGGATCAAAAAGTAAGGGCGGGGCTTACCCCCCAGTCCTAAAACTTCACCACCCGTCACTGAACACCTCAGAGATCGCTGTTCCCAATCCCTGGGAACAGCAGATCTCCATGATGTCTCCTGTCAGAACGGGGATCCGCCTTGTTTACATAGGCAGATCCCTGTTCTGCCTCTGTGTACCGTGATCGCGCTTTGCGCAATAGAGCCGACCTGCCGCCGTATATGTACAGTGGCTGGTCGGCAAGTGGTTAATATGAAAAACCTTCTGCCTTTACAAACACTTTAAACAAAAAATAAAAAGACAATCAATCAAAAAAAATATGTAAATACAAAACAATTATGAAAACACATAGGGGTTAATTTACTAAAATTGGAAAGTACAAAATCTGGAGCAGCTCTGCATAGAAACCAAGTAGATCCCAGTTTTTTCTTGTCAATGCTTAATTAAACAAGCAGAAGTTAGAATCTGATTGGCTACCATGCACAGCTGCACCAGATTTTGCACTCTCCAGTTTTAGTAAATCAACCCCATACTGTCTATACCACCCAGAGGTAAAAAAAACACTACATAAATACCCACACAACATCTACAACACATACCTGCCTAATCAAGAAACAGACGGACCAACACAAAGTACATGGGAATCGTTTTTTTCCACCAGCCTGAGAGGGCAAAAAATAATAGGATGCATACAGAGTACTCAATTTGTTCGGGCACCTTATTTATAATCTTCTATGTGCCGATATGTTTGAGGTGATCCTTATCTTTTTAAAGATTGGACAATACATTTGTGATTTTATTCAAATGCATACTTACTTGTATTCTATCATATTGGTCTCCTGGGGGTTATGGTTAAAGTCTCTTTTTGTTCCTATAGCTATGATTAGTGCTGGGATGATGCCTTCAGGACACCATTTGTTTTTGGTTGATTCATTTCAAATTCCACTTTCTATGCTTAGGTTATAATTGTATAAAAACGATAATCGCTGGGTTGGTTGCTATAGGCAATGCAGACAATTACATTCCTTCTAGTTTTAAATAAGATAGTGGTATACCCCTATTTCATATATGGTTGTCTAACACAGAAGATTCTGAACACTCTCCACAAGAAATTTATGCCACTATATTATACATGTAACTGAATGATTAGTAACTATTAAGCAAAATGAGATGCTTGATAATTTATAGAAATCTTCTACTTGTTCTGGTGTTATTTTTCTGAGTGATGTCTGCAGCTCTTTAAAATGGTTTTCCAGGCAACTATATACACCTATATACTAATTTAAATATAAATGTTTACCTCTTCTTTACCTTTCAAAGGATTCTTAATTTACCTCCAGTCTTGTATTTTATACAGCCCTGCACTAGTTCTAAAATGCATATGTATTAACAATCCTCTGTTTGGTGTCCCATATTGAGAATACATAAATGAAGGTTCTCAACCTGTATTAGTTCTGTAGGCAGGTACCTACAAGGATTTAAATGTCTTTTAGTTAATAAAGGTGCCGCCTAATCAGTGCGCATCAGTGATGCCTATCAGTGTCCATCAGTGCAGCCTATCAGTGCCCATCTGTGCAGCTTCATCAGCGAACATCAGTGAAGGAGAAAAATTACCTGCAAAATTTTATAACAAACTATGAAATATATTTTTTTTTCAAAATTTTCAGCCTATTCGTTTGTTTAGCAAAAAATAAAAACCCAGTGGTGATCAAATACCACCAAAAGAAAGCTCTATTTGTGGGAAAAAAATGATAAAAAATTTCCTTTGGGTACAGTGTTGTATGACCGCGCAATTGTCATTCTGAAAAGTGGCCTGGGCAGGAAGGGGTAAAAGTGCCCAGTAGGCAAGTGGTTAAAAGAGATTATTACAGCCTGCATTTTCACTTTTTTCAGCTTATAATAAAAAAATGGGGCAGGATATTTTTTAAAACAACGTATCAAAAAAAACATAAATGTCCTTAAAAACTGTTTTTAGTAGGCAAATAAGTCATGTAGCTATTGTAGCTGAGACTTTTAATAATAGAACACTTACCTGTCCAGGGGTCGAGACGAGTGCGGAATGGCTTTTTCTTCAGTCTTCGGGTCCCGGAGTTGGCATGTTTACTATGGGCAGTCGGCTGTGATTCCTTGCAGCTTCACAGCCAGCTGCCCACTGCACATGCACAAGTTAGTCTGCGCTTTGTGAATGGCCCCACAGCCTTCTGGGATCTGTGATGTGTCCCAGAAGGTTGCCGGAGGTGGGGGGGGCAGAACTTCCGGTGGGATCCCACTCCCTTCTCCTCTAAGAAGTGGCAAAAACAAGGGGTGGAGGGCATAATGTGGAACGTCCATCTTAGGGTGAAGTTCCAATTTAAGTTACCCAACCTACACAGACTTTGTTGACTTTGATCTGGGCATCTAGGCATCAGAGGCTCCCAGAAAAAGAATGTACAGTTTTGTATCAGTGGTTCTTCATCAGTCAAGCTACCCCCTCTGAGGAATTATCCATGGCTGGCACATTGTTTTCAGCTTCTTGAACCTGCCATGGTGTTTGCTTGGTTTTATTTTAATTTTGCATTCATTTTTTTTACTAGAACAAAACTGTGCATTAGCTCCCTTTTTATGTCTGTTTCTCTGTCTCTCTCCCAGTTGGATTTTTATTTTACATTATGCTGGATGAGTAAGCCTTCACGGTAGGTGGGCACACAATGAAATCCAGACAGAAAGTAACTTGAAAAAAATAAACAAAAATGCACATATTTTTTAATACCATTAAATCATTAAATAAATTATGTAAAATCTGACAATATGGCTGTTTATTAAACTAGTTATTGAAACTGAATAGTATGTAGCAACACAGTGATTTAGTGATTAGCGCTTGTGCTTTGCAAACCTTGGGTTGCGGAGTTTTCATGTTCTCCCTGTAATTGCACAGGATTTCACCAGGTATTACAGTTTCCTCCCACACTCCAAAGACATGGTTATAGGTGGATTGGCTCCTGTCTAAAAATGAGTCTTGGTTTGATACTCTACTCAGAGTGCCCAAGATGGCCGCCTCATCATCTTCCCCAACAGCAGATAAAAATATGTTGTCTGTCCTGGGAGAAAAGTTCTGTATAAATTAATTCATGTAGGTGTGTCTAAACTCCAAATCTATTTTCAGCATATTTTGCATGATTTCTTACCTGGAGGTTCTGCCAGTGACGGCACTTCCTGTTACAGGCTGACAACTAATGATGAGCTGAACTGCCCTGGGTTCAGTTAAGGCAGAGTTCAGTGAACTTCAAAGAAATTTTGAGGCCAAATCCAAAGCCCATTGAAATCAATAGGAGCTGGATCTGTCAAACTATATAGTAAATATCCATTTTCGTGGCTAAAAGGCAAGAATGGTTGGCACTGTCCTGGGGAACATGTACCAATGCAAATTTTTTTTAAGAAATTCCAAGCAGAAGCAGCTGGGAGCAGTGATTTGTTTAAAGCACTGACATTTACAAAGGCAAAAAGAAATGCGTAAATTGCCAGCAAATGGCCATCCCTTTTGGTTTCTTATTTTAAAATAATAAATGGCACGCAGACCTCAAACGTCCCCCAGAATACATAACAGGGGAGACTTGTGGAGGGATCTGTATGTTTGAAACTGGAAATTAAGTTTTATCTGCTGTCCAATTAAACTGTGTAATGTTTTCCTTGTAAATGTCAGTTTTGCAATCTATGTAGAGTCCCCCCCCACCCCAAAATCATTTCTGGTCTGGTATGGATTTTAAACACTTCACCCCCGGAAGGATTTCCCATGTTAGGACCAGAGCACTTTTTGCGATTCAGCACTGCATCGCTTTAACTGGTTCCCGACCGCGCGCCGTCTTTTCACGGCGGCAGTCGGGGAGCCCTGCGCGAATCGCCGTAAATAAGCAGCGATTCGCATTTGGCCACCAGGGGGCACGCGCGTGCGCCGGCAGCGCGCGTGCGCGCACCCGCCGCACTCCCGGGGAGTGTGCCCGTGGCTCGGGCAGACCCGATGTCCGCCGGCGAGCCGCGATGAGCGGCTACAGGGAAAGAACGGGGAACCGCCGATGTAAACACGGCAGTTCCCCGCCCTGTCAGTGGGGCATGAGAGATCTACTGATCCCTGTCACTGGGATCAGTTAGATCTCTCATGCCCATGTTAGCCCAACCCCCCCACAGTAAGAACACACCCAGGGAACACGATTAACCCCTAGCTCCCCCCCCCCCAGGTTAACCCCTTCACTGCCAATGACATTTATACAGTAATCAGTGGACATTTAAATTTCTGATCGCTGAATAAATGTCATTGGTCCCAAAAAAGTGTCAAAATGTTCCGACATGTCCGCCCCAATATCGCATTACCGCTAAAAATCGCAGATCGCCGCCATTACTAGTAAAAAA
>BLSH010469704.1:997792-1014742 GCA_018402905.1 Glandirana rugosa
ATTCTCTGTCTGTAATATCATCAGTCACTACAGTGATAATATAGGGGTGGGGAAGGGAATATATCGACTACAGACGAGCCCCTCGACAGTAAACCGATACTCATTGTAGCCCTGGTCGACATATGAAGTCCAGTAGACCCAAAAAAAACCGTTTAATCGTCCGTCGTCTGTAATACTTACTGTTACCTTACCCCCTGTAAAAACTTCCTAAAAAAAAAAAATTATTTCCTGAACAGTTTGTAAACCCACAGAAATAAAGAACCACTGTAGAAAAAAAAATGATACATGGGGTATGAGTAAGAACATCCCTCTCGACTGATTTCGTGTTTCAAACTTTATCATACCCGGGATGTCTACTAGACTCTTGTTTGGACAGATTTAAGTGAGTTATTGCTAAGAATTACAGGCCTACAATATAAAACGCCAATTTTCCATGCAAAATAATGGTACCGCTTTCAGCACCAAAAATCTGAAATAATCATACCGCCAGGGAGGTTAATAAAGAGGGGGCTCTCAGACTCAGATACCAGCTCTCCCTACAAGAATGAGTATGGGGTACATAGTAAAAAAAAAGATGTCACCAAGAAATAAAGACACCCAAATGTTTGACAAGTCCTTTATTAAAAAAAAAAAATCCTTCAAAAATGTCCCCCATTCCATTGTCATTCATAATGTCTGCTGCCTGCTAATTTGCCAAAAAAAACCCAGATGACCTGAAGTATACAGCTGGTCCCGATGTTACTCATAGCCAAATGACAGCTCCCCGAGCAGACATCAGCTATATAAGGGAAGGGGTGGGGATATAATAGTGACATCACTGACTACTATAATGTACTTCATTTTCCAGTATTTCTATCATTTAGAAAGAAGCTAAGAAACATTTTTAATTCTAAACAGCTGTGTACTTATCACTGGATAATGAAGTCCTAACTGTAAAACAATATTGTCACATATTTCAGAATGCAATGTCCCTGTAGTGTAAACACTTATTATAGCAGAATATGGAGTTATGTGCATGTCGCTGTTTAGTGCTCTTTAATACCAAGCGCACTTGGAAAAGGTTTTGAAATAGATTAATGTTATCTGTTCTGTCCCTTAGAGAATATCCCTTTGCAGCTCCTAATGTACACTGGCATTTCATAAATTATGTGCTGCTAGTTTGTAGTTTGCTGCAGAAGTTGTTAGTGAAATGTTCAGAGGCTTTCCAGCCCTCAGCTATTTCAAGTGTGTCTTTCGTCTGGCATTCTTTTGCAAAACGTGTTTATTATATACACAAATCGTTGTTTAACCACTTGCTTACCGGGCACTTAAACCCCCCTCCTGATCAGACCAATTTTCAGCTTTCAGCGCTGTCGCACTTTGAATGACATTGCGCAGTCAGTACTCTGCGCCCCAAGCCCACCTTTTTGAAGCCTACAAGAGCCTTTTGTCTAGATGATCATGTTAGTAAAGGTTCTTTTAAATTATACTATATATTTGCTTTTGAGGATTGCCTTATTTTTCAGCAATGCACGAAGCTGTTGATGATTTTGATCTGAAAATGTTATAATTACAGAGCTTTCAATAATGAAGTGGGTGACCTTATACATATATTTATGATTTGAAAGAGCACTATTTCTATGTGATTAATACATATTTTTTTTAAAAAATATGTACTGTATTTTTAAAAGAGAGAGAGAACACAGAAACGTCTCTAAGTGCAGACTGTTAACTATTTATTATAAAGAAAGTGATATAGGCAACTCACATTTGTCAGGATAACAAACAGGCATATCAAACTGTTGGTGCATAGTTGCCAATCATCTGGATCCCGGAAGCCGGCTGTGTGTGGAAGAGATCCAAGAGAGAGGGCTGGAATGCTTGTGGACCACAACGTCGGGCATGACGATGTCATCGGGTGTGTTGCACCCGTTTCTGAGCATGCGTACTGAAAATGACCTGTAAAGTGTACTTCATTGTCAGACAATGTGTGTAGGACCATAGCACCTTCTATATATAGCACTATCTATTGGTTACAATAGGAAATACGGTATATGATATATGATACGTGTGAAATAAAAATAAATACAGAGCAGGTATGCTATGAGTATCTCCTGGGCAGGAAGTAAATGATATTAAATAGTATAGGTTTGTCAATTAAAATGATTGTAAAGTCAGAAGGTGTTTTATCTTAATGCATTATATGCATTAAGATAAAGAACCTTCTGTGTGCAGCATCTTCCCTCAGCCCCCCCAATACTTACCTGAGCCCCATCTCTGGGGCTGATAAACCATCAGCACAAACCCCCCCTGTCAGGAGAGCAGCCGATCGGCTCTCCACTACTCAGGTCTGCAGATCCGAGTACAGGAAAAGCCAATAAACGGCTTTCCTATTTACACTGTGACCAGCCGTGATTGGTCACGGCTGATCACATGGTAAAGTGCTTCCGATGGATCAGACTGACCCCCCACACCAGTTACTTAGCCAGTTTATTTATGCTTTAGGTTGTATTTATGCATTTTTTCTATTAGAAGGATCGTTTAAGGAGAGTTTGTTTTTAAAGGGTATACCTATGTTTTCAATATGGGTTTTGTGTCTTTAAAACTATTTTACAAAAAAGATGTCTGTTAAGCAGTTGGTTGCATATAAATATAAATTTTTTTGGATACAAATAGAGAAGAAAAAATGTGACTTTAAATGAAGCCCGCCACTGTATGAATAAAACAAAAAAAAAAATATTGGCAAATAAATTTCCTGTCAATAGTTTATTGATTAAAGTTTAATTCTTTAGTATAAAATACTTTCCCGGTGCCTCCATGGCAGCATACCTATGATAGAGCTCTGCCTCGACTCCTCCCCCAGGACCAGTGAATAGAATAAATCAAAGGCTGTAGCCCCCCCCCCCGGCATTCTCCTTTTTTTCCTCATACCTCTTGCATCAGTGAAGAAGACGCAGCAGTCCCTACCTCTGCAGTCGGCAGCTTCCGCCGGGTTCAGACCTCTCCCGGTGCAGTCCCTGTTCCTCGGGCCGCTATTAGCGCTAAAAAGGCTGGGAACCCCTTCTGTGGATCTTGTGGGGTAAGGCAGAGTTTCCTATATGGAACGCTATCTGCAATGCAATAAAAGGTTATTGATGGCTAGGCAGAGGGATCATTCTGACTTCCCTTTATCTTTTCTTTTACCTCTCTTTTTCTTTGATCCTTTGATATTTTTTCTCCAACTCCGCTGATTAAGTTTCTAAAAAAAAAAAAAAAAACTTCCCCTTTAAGGTTTTTATTTTTCATGATAACTTTGGGGGAGGGGCCGCGGGGGTCCGTTTTTCAATGACTGTTTTATTATTAATTTTTTTTGCTTCCTTCATAGGTCTGGCATCCAGGGGATGGGGGTTTCCTGGCAGCAACTGGCACCTGGGGGTTCTCTGCCCTCTCTTCCCGGGCAGAAGAACGGTCGGAGGATCGGGACTCGCCGTAGGAGGGGGGGCGGAGCCTCGCTGGGCGCGCGCGTGTGGCCCGGAAGTCGGGAGCCTCGTGCGTTCCAGTGGGAGGGCGCATGCGTGGTGGGATCGTGATGCCGCGGGCGCCATCTTGGAAAAGGGAAAGGGCTATTCCCATAGGTATGGGTTGCCCTTACCCTAGTTTTCCAAGGGAGGGGGCGGTTCTCCTTAAATGAGGATCAGATATATATAAGGGAGGACTCTGTTCCTTCCTCCAGAGTGCCCTTTTGACCAAGTGTGCCTGGTGTCCTGCTGCAGCCAGTTCAGGTAACCTCTGGATGGGATGTTCTCTCTTTTTTTTTTTTTTCTCTCCTCTTCTTCTCTTCTTTTAAATATTATTTATTTATTTGTTTATTTATTTTTGTCTTTTTTTTTTCTCTTTACCGTTCTCTCTCTCTCTTTTTCTCTCTCGCCTTTCCGCTTCCCCTAGTTGAGCCCTCTGCCCTTGCCGTCACCATGAGCCATTCGTCAAAGAGTAAAGATCCACATACTTCGGATAGGTATGGGACCAGCCGCAGGTAAGAAAAAATTTAAAAAAGAGGAATAGGGGTTAGGAGGAAGAGCAAAAAGAAAAAAAAAACAAAACTTTTTTTTTTTCCCTTCTCCCCCTATGTTGCAGCCCAGTCCCTGCGAAGCATGCAAAGAAGTCCAGGCATCATGATGACCGAAGTCCAGAACGGGAGTCTCATTCCTCCAGGCATAGGTCATCCAGGAGGTCAAGGTCTAGAAGATCATATTACTCTCCTTCACCTCCAGCTCGCCCTGCCTCAAAAAAATGCTGGGCCTGTGGTGCAACTCCACTTCCGGACAAACTAGTCTGTGCAAATTGCTTCAGGGACTATGCGGCTGAAAGGGACCAAGAAAGCCAGCAAGTGGTCAGTTTGTTGAAACAAACGATGAGAGAATCTTTCTCGGTATTGGCTGCATTACTACCAGAACGACCAGCCGTCCCAGTTACGGAAACTCGGCCTATGGATCCCGAGATAGCGGGTCCATCATCAGCCAGCACTCCTATACCTGCGTCAGGGATGGTAAGAGACCATCCACCGGAAGACTCATCTGAAGATTCCTCTGATGAGGGAGAGCCGTCAGGCTTCAATTTTCACATGGTACCCTCTTTCATCCAGGCAGTGAAGGAGGCAATAGCCTGGGATGAACCGGTGGAACCCCCTTCAAAAGTGAAAGTCTACTTCCCTTTTCTCAAAAGGAAACAAATAGTTTTCCCACTAATGGGGGAAATTCGGGAGATCATTCAAGACGAATGGGCAAGAACCGATAGAAAATTGTCTTTGGCCCGTTTTTCCAAACTATACCCTCTGGCAGACGCAGATTCACAATCCTTCGCGACTTTTCCGGTGGTAGATGCGGCAGTGGCGCGTCTAGCGAAAAATGTGACTCTACCCATGGAAGACGCTACGTCCTTCAAGGATCCCCTTGACAGAAGAATTGATCTGGATCTAAAGCGAAGCTATTTGGCCTCTGCTGCAGCCTGTAGGCCAGCGATTGCCTTAACCTCCGTGTCCAATGCCATCAGAGTCTGGACAGAAAACGTCGAGTCAGCAGTAAAGCAGGAAATAGCAAAAGACGACATAATCAAGATCCTGGAGGAGCTTAAACTTGCTGCTGATTTTGTGGGAGAGGCAGCTATCGATACGGTCAGAAGCTCAGCAAACTCAATGCTCCATTCGGTTATGGCTAAGAGGGCTCTGTGGTTAAAGTCTTGGACAGCCGACCTGGCTTCAAAGCAGAGTTGGTGCAAAATTCCCTTTGATGGGAAGTCCCTTTTCGGGGAAAAATTGGATAAAGCTATTTCCCGAGTTACGGGAGGAAGATCAGGCCTGATCCCTCAAGATAGGAAGTTCAGAAGATCAAAGACTTATCTTTCAAGGTTCCGGCAATCAGGTTTTAGGGACTATAGGCAGTCCCGCCAGAATAAGGAAAAGAGACCCTGGAGGGGCTCCCAGACATCCTTTTTAGGTTCCAGAAAGAATAAGTCTCTCTCCACCCCACAGGAAACTAAGTCTTTTTGACGCCAAAAGAGCCGAACCCTCTCAGGTGGGGGCGCGGCTGAAGTTTTTCCTATCAGCATGGGCCAGGGAGTGCAAAGATCCATGGGTGCATTCCACAATCCAGTTTGGGCACTCTTGGACTTTCTGTCGTCAACCTCCCAGAAACTCCTTTCAAAGGACAAAGATACCAGCCTCTCGGGAAAAAGCTCTAATATTGGACAGATACATAACATCTCTACTGGATCAGAGAGCAGTAATCCCAGTTCCTCCATCAGAATGGTTCTCAGGTTTCTACTCGACGCTCTTTCTGGTGGAGAAAAAAACAGGAGGTTGGAGACCGGTCATAGACCTGAAGAAGCTAAACAGGTTCATACATCTCGAGAAATTCGAGATGGAATCTCTCCGGACAATAATTCAAGCTGTACAACCAGGGGACTGGATGGTGTCAGTGGACCTACAGGATGCTTACCTACACATCCCTATTCTTCCCTCCTTCCAGAAGTATCTGAGATTCGCTGTAGGTCCTGCCCACCTACAATTCCAGGCTCTTCCCTTCGGCCTGTGCACTTCCCCACGAGTATTCACGAAAATTCTACTATCAGCCTTAGCCCCTCTAAGAGTAAAAGGGTTCAGAGTCTACCACTATCTGGACGATATCCTTTTGCTGGCAAACAGCCCAGAACAACTCTCAACCCACAGGGACGTTTTACTAAATTCTTTGTCGAATCTGGGTTGGTTGGTGAACAACGAAAAGAGTCACTTGACCCCAACGCAGCACATGATCTATTTAGGGGCTTTATTCAATACACAAAAAGGCACAGTTTCCTTACCACAACAGAAGGCGAGAGAAATAAGGCAGGAAATTCAGAAGATCAGGAGGAAGTCTCACCTGACGGCTTCACAGTGCCTGAGCCTGATAGGCCGGATGTCATCTTGTATACCGCTAGTTCCCTGGGCCCATTGGCATCTGAGACATTTTCAAACAGGTTTTCTGACCCAATGGAGGAGACAGCATCTTTCCCAGAAGATCCTATTAACAGCCGGGATGTGCAGGGGGCTGCATTGGTGGACCATTCCAGAGAACCTCTTGCAGGCACACTCGCTAGGGTCCCATTCCTGGATCACTGTTACGTCAGATGCGAGCCAGCACGGATGGGGTGCTCATTGCCAGAACATAAGAATACAGGGGAGATGGTCGTTCCAACCCAGGGGGTTGGTGTCCAATATTCTGGAGATGAGGGCAGCTTTTCTGGCCTTGATCTCCCTCGCAGAGCAAGTGAAAGGACAGAGGGTAGTCTTGCGCCTGGACAACACAACGGCAGTAGCTTACCTACAGAAACAGGGCGGCACCCGCAGCAGAACTCTTCTGAGGGAAGTAGAGCCGGTCATGATTTGGGCAGAAAAGAACCTACTGGATCTCAAAGCGGTATATCTGCCAGGAAGACTGAATTTGGAAGCAGACAACCTCTCGAGAAGATTTGTCAGCCACAACGAGTGGGCCCTACATCCGCAGGTGTTCCATCAAATTGCAAATCTCTGGGAAACACCTCAGGTGGATCTCTTTGCGACCTGGAAGAATGCCAAACTCAAAAGGTTCATCTCCCTGTCACCACACCCACAGGCAGAGGATGTAGATGCTCTCACTTGCCGGTGGAATTTTGTGACTGCCTACGCCTTTCCCCCACGTCCACTCATAATGAAGTTTCTTCTCAGATTACTAAGGGAGCCAGTTCTGATTCTAGCCATTCTGCCATATTGGCCGAGGAGGCCTTGGTTCCCCCTGGCAATGTATCTCAGCCTGATGCCACCCCTCAAGATTCCGAATTTTCCACACCTTCTAACACAGGGGAGCATATCCCATCCGAATCCGCAGAAGCTGGACCTTCGGCTGTGGCGCTTGAAAGGAAGCGATTTCAGGCACTAGGCTGCTCTCAGGGTGTGATTTCTACACTCCTTAGTGCCAGAAAGCCCTCTACAAACCTAATATACTCAAGAGTCTGGAATAAATTTTCCTCCTATGCCACAGAAAAAGGATTCAGCACAGTCAACCCGACTACTTCAAATATTCTAGAGTTTCTTCAATCAGGTCTTGACCTGGGCCTAGGTCTGGGCACACTCAAGGTACAGGTGTCTGCAATATCGGCAGCAACCCACACTAGATGGGCGGAAGATCCTCTGGTGATAAAGTTCCTAAAAGGTGTTCTGAAGATCAGACCTCCCAGTAGGCGCTTCTTTCCCAAATGGGACCTCCCATTGGTACTAGAGGTTTTGGCCAGCGATCCTTTTTCTCCATCAGAGGATGCCTCGCTCTGGAATCTGACATTAAAAACGTTTTTTCTACTAGCCATTACCTCTGGCAGAAGAATCTCGGAACTTCATGCCTTAGGGACAGGGGAGGAGCATATCTCCTTTTTCCCGGATAGAGTGGAATTACGCCCTCTTAGGGGCTTTACACCAAAAGTCACAAATCCAGCTTATCTCAGAGAGTCATGGTCATTACCAGTATTTTCGGATCTAGAATCAGGCCCTTGTAAGGATCTGGACGTTGCCAGAACCATCAAGGCTTACTTGGAGGCAACCAAAGATTTCAGAATCTCCGAAAGACTATTCATCATCCCTTGGGGAAGAAACAGGGGAAAGGAAGCATCCAGCCGAACACTTGCCGCCTGGATTGTTAAGATGATCCAAAAAGCCTACAAAATAAGAAAGTTGGAACCACCTTCTCCGCTGAATGCCCACTCAACCAGGGCGGTGTCAGCTTCATGGGCAGTAAGGGCGAATGTTTCCTTGGAAACAGTCTGCAGAGCTGCTACCTGGTCCTCTCGGCACACTTTTCTCAAACATTATCGAATTGATCCGGGGGCACTTACTCCAGTGGAATTCGGAAGAAGTGTAGTACAGACTGCTTTGGCAGGACATGATTAAAAGTGTTTGTTTAGCATTATTCCCTCCCTTGTCTGCTAGTTATTTATCATAGGTATGCTGCCATGGAGGCACCGGGAAAACGGAAAATTGTATCATACTTACCATAATTTTCCTTTCCCAGTGCCTATCCATGGCAGCATACGCTCCCACCCTAGGTATTTCTATATTACGGAGAATGCCGGGGGGGGGCTACAGCCTTTGATTTATTCTATTCACTGGTCCTGGGGGAGGAGTCGAGGCGGAGCTCTATCATAGGTATGCTGCCATGGATAGGCACCGGGAAAGGAAAATTACGGTAAGTATGATACAATTTTCCGTTATTTTCTATAAACAATGATATGTTGTAAAAACAATCCAATCATGTACAAAGACAATTATAATACACATTTTGAGATACAGAAATTAAAAAAACGCTGACTACATGTGTGCACTTCACTTAACGCTTCCTCTTCTGTACCTGTGTACAGGTTGAGGACCTCTGTGGTGCTGATCTGGACTTGCTCTCTTGAGAGTTGCTCTTTCCAATTGCAAGAGTACAGAAGTGCAATAGTTTTGAACAGCATTAGTTGGATGCAGTGAGTTTAAGCTATTTCTAATTTCCTTAAAGTATTTCAAATTGCTTTTCTTAAATTGTTTGCTTGTTAACATTGGTATTTTGGCTGTGCTGTTATTAGTGATTGTTTGCTAAGTGCTGTTGAGGTGTTGAATACTGGGTGTTGTCAATTAGTACTGTCTGTTGCCAATTAGCATATGTAGGAGGGGTGGACTGTTGTCCAAATCGGCGCCTAATTAGTGTTGTATTTAAGAAGGGTAGCAACTTTTGTAGAGTTTACTCTTGAAAGTTGCTCTTTCCAATTGCAGCAATACAAAAGTGCAGCTGGACAAAAGTGCAATAGTTTTGAACATCAGTAGTTGGATACAGTAAGTTTGGCTATTTCTAGTTTCCTTAAATTATTTCAAATTGTTTTTCTTAAATTGTTTGCTTGTTAACATTGGTATTTTGACTATGTTGTTATTAGTGATTTATGTTGTTATTAGCATATGTAAGAGAGGTGGATTGTTGTCCAAATTGGTGCCTAATTAGTGTTGTATTTAAGAAGGGTAGCAACTCTTGTAGAGTATACTCTTGAGAGTTGATCTTTCCAATTGCAGCAGTACAGAAGTGCAGCTGGACAAAAGTGCAATGGTTTTGAACAGCAGTAGTTTGAAAACAGCAGGAGTTTGGAGACAGCCAACTATATTTGATTAGTGCCTCTGTTTGAATTTGAGTAAATCTCTTTTTAAAGATGTCTGGTTTAGTTCAGTGCAATTTGTTTTTCAAGGTGCTTTATGGAAGCTGGGACACTATCCCATTTGTATGCAGGTTTCTAGTCTACGTGATAACATTGCCTGTTTAGATTCCTTGGTTAGTGCCCTGCAGTCTGAGATCAGGAGGTTGTCTAAGCCAGTTCTTAGTGTTGAGCTGCCCTGCAAAAATCCACCTCTTCCTCAAAGACTGTGCAGGAGAAGGGCAGTGTGAACATATGTTGGGTCTGGAAGAGTAGGGCCTGTGGACCATAAACATGTAGCTTTTGGTTTGACACTGCATAACCCCTATAGTGTTCTTTCTGAGCTAAAAGCAGATACAAAGACTGCAAACATAGCTGCTTGTGAGATTGGTAACCCTTCTCTGGACAGGGAGGAGCTTGAGAAAAAAAATTGTAATTACAAAAGTAATTGTTTTATCTGAGGTTGCTCACCAGGTGAGTGTTGTGGATAAGGCTTCTAAAAGGAGAAGTCATCTTCTTGTTGGTGATTCAATAATATGTAAGAGGTGTTGCTTTAGGAAATCATATGGAAGTGTCAAAGGAAGTTAGGAGTTTGCCTGGTGCTACTGTTAGGAGCGATTAAGGCACATTGTAAAAGTTGTCAAAAAAGCTAGCAAAGAGAGCAATGTTAATGTTGTTGTGCACCTTGGCACAAACGATTTGTCCCAGAATGATGTGCATTCTGTGCAGTAGGATTTTCAGATTTTGAGCCAGGATCGTCAACAGTTAGGGTGTACTGTTACATTTTCAGAGGTCTTACCTGTGCATAATGGACAACACGAGAAAGTACTTCATATAGCAGAGTTCAATATTTGGTAAAAGAATTGGTGCAAAGCTGAAGGTTTTGGTTATGCTAGTCATGATGCTATCCGGCAGTCTGACATTGAACTTTACGAGAGAGATGGCCTGCATCCCTCACACAAGGGCACTGAACTTCTTGGTATGGAATTGAGGAATTTTTTGAACATGCATTTAAACTGAGAAATGGGGGCAGAGATGTAATTGTTGATGAGCATTTCTGTCCTCAGCAGGTTGAAACAAATGTGAGGGTTTGTGTTGATGGGCTGATGGGGTGGTCACTTCAGTTGACGTTTATAGTGGAAATGATAAAGCAGTTGATAGTAGTGTTCTCACTCTAGCATCTACCTACCTAGAGGGTGCTACATTTACTTTACAAATACTGCATGTATAACTGACTGGAAGCTGTTGTTACATTTTCTTCTAAATATTACATCAGAAGCTATATTGTAAAGTTAAAAAAATGTCCTTACTTTAGCCACATCTGTTTGTAAGGGGGACTTACAATTGGATAGATGATGGCGCCAAATTGTAACCTACTGCTTTTTATTGGATGGGATGGGACAATCGCCCACCTGTTGTGGAATTAAACTCTCCCCCATCTTGTTTTATCTTCTAGGCCATAGGCCTACTCATGACATCCCCAACCAAAAGCTTTAATATTTTAGAATAAAGGAATTACCACACACAAATGCATGTCCAGCACTTTACTGCAACTTCACATCTTCACATAACTTCCCATGACATATCACATTTGACATACTATCAGAATCTTTGGTATAGAATGCCACATGTGAGATTAGACATTCTGTAGCAGTCACTTGACATATGCTTACATGTGATACTGGCTTACATGTGGAATTTGTGAACAAAGTGGAATTTTGACAAAAGTGTGAAGTTAAAACTAGGAGTTGTGCTTTTGACTGCTTGGGGATTGCGTGTGGTTACAAGTGTTTTTTCTTCTTTGTGGACTTTGATTTTAGCTTTTAAAACACTTTTTTTATTTTCTTTTTTTTCCGCCCTCCTTTTCTGACACCTCCTTTTTGAAGAGCACTTTTTTCTTTATTCTGCTCATTAAGAGGAGTGGTTAATTGTTCAAAGGAGTATATAACGTTCTGCATAGCTCACATTTGATGTTGGCTTACATTGTGGAATTTGTGAACAAAGTGGAATTATTCACAGAATTGGCATGTTAAAAGCCAGGAGTTTAAAAAGGAGTATTCTAACCTGTAAATAACATCTTAAATTCCCTGTAAGTAATAATATTGTAACTGTGATAATGGATGCTAGCAAGGTTGAATGTTTTGCTCAGTGCCACATGTTTAGAATGGTGATGCAACAGCTCCAGGAAGAATACCGTTGTGAAAGATGTGAACAGGTTGCCATTCTGGAAGCTCAGATGGAATGTACAGTAGAAGTTCCTTAAGAATCAATTCAAAAAACTAGGTTGTAAGTTGAATGAAAGACTTTCCAAGGTTATTTTCTTTAGAATATTGCCTGCACAATAGAACACAGGAAAGACAGGGGAGATCTGAATCTATGGTTAAAGACCATAGAGAGAAGGATTTGGATTTCTACAGCACTGAATTTTGATTGGGGTACAACCTAAATGCTAAAGATGGTTTGCACCTAAATGGAAGGGGTCCTGCTGTTATGGGGGGAGAGGTTTATGGGAAGGCTGGAGGAGTATTTAAACTAGGATGGGGGGGGGGGGGATTAAAACATAATGGGGCAGACATGTCAGTCAGGGGGTTAAACATTAATGTAGGGTGGAAAGGGGGAAGATGGGGAGGGATGTTATTGCAGGTGATAAGAAGTTTCCCATGTTACATACAATCATTGGCAATTATGGAACTGTTTGTACTACTGAAAAGATAAGCAAAAGACAAGTGCAAAATGTGACAATAAATTAAAGTATTTTTTCACCAATACCAGAAGTCTGACAAGCAAAAGAGGAGAGTTTGAAGCTCTGGTGCATAAAGAGAACTTTGATTTAATTGGTATTGCTGAATCTTGGCTTTATTCTTCACATGACTGTGCTATTAATATTCCTGGCTATGCTCTCTTTGGGAGAGATGGGTAAAATGAGAAGGTGGTGGTGTCTTTCTCTTTTCCCAAAAAATTGTATTATTTTTTCCAATAATAAAATTGGTCTTTACAAAACATATTGGAGTTGATACATAAGCACAGTTGTCTCCCATACATAGAAAGAGCAAGAAATAATGAAAACATCAAATAAAAGTGAAGAAAAGGCAAATGCAAGTCAAAGTAGTGTCTGTCTCTATGTGAGAAGTGGTCTCAAAGCGAGTGTGAAAGAGGACCTTGTTGATGAGAGTGTGATGATGCTAAAGCATTATGGGTGGAACTGCATATGGGTGTGGGTACTTCAAGGTTAATTATTAGAATTTGAGTCGGCACTCCAGAAACTCTTCCAATAACTTTATTGACTATAGACCATGCACATACAGTAATACAGCAGACGCGTTTCGGCAGTTACGCCTTGTTCACCGCCGGTGAATTTCTGGAGTGCCGACTCAATTGCTTTTGGATTGCTGTTACTGCTGAATACGAGAGTTGGAAGGCTCTCATGAGTCAGAGCACCTGGACAAGGAGCATTCAGTCTATTTGAATTTACCAGCAGCTGTGCTGTCTGAGCTGTGTTTTTCTTGCTGAACTAATTATTAGAATTTGTTAGAGGCCCCCCAGTGTTGATGAGGAGGTGAAGTCTCAACTCCTTGCACAGATAAAAAGAGCTGCCAGGGCTGGGAAAGTGATAATAATGGTAGATTTTAAATACCCTGAAATTAAGTGGATTATTGGCACTGCTGAAACAGTAAAAAGACATTTATAAACCTATTACAAGAAAATTTGATGATACAGTTCATAGAGGCCCGGACTAGGAATGATAGGAAAGTTCCACATTCAGTAGAGTCTCTATGGTGGCTGCCTCATCCCTTGATGAGTATAACAAAGAACAGATACCCCCTAAGTGGGACTGTAATAGGCAGCAAACATCAAAAGTAATTCTAAAAAAATCGTGGTTTATTATTGTATTTTTTTTAAAAAAAGAGAGAGTTGTCACTCATTCGAGGGACAAGTACATAAAAGCTTAATACATGCATGTAGTAAATATCACAAACGTTGATCAAAATTTGTCCAAGAGTAGATCATACAGTCCAACAGAGATAGTTCTGTGGGAGTAATAATACGTAACTCTCATAGAGAAGAAAATCCGTTGTCCGAAGATGAAAAAGATGGAATTCGGTGCCCAACATTCAACGTTTCGGGTCCGGTTAAGGACCTTCATCAGGGGTATTATCAACTGAGCAATAAACATATATTGCTAATTCTTAATATTTATAAATATTACATCTCAACTGCATGTGTCCGTTTAAGGGACCAAGTCCGATTGCCAGACGTCCTGCTGTAAAACCAATGTATGGTGTCCTCAATCTAAATGACGCCCCAGAAAAATAGGTCAGAGATGTGCAATGTCAAACTCAAAAGCCCCTAAGCGTTTGTTTTTATTTCTATTTCTGTAGAGGGTTGTCCAAGCTTTATCCACACAATACAGATACGTATCTGTCAACCGGGGGGATCTGCCACCGGTTCTCTAGAAGGGCAGGAAGGGGTAAATACATCTACCTGGGCCTTGTATTGTAAAGTGTAGGGGTTACATCACTCCTCCGGGCGATATGCCCAGACTAGGAATGATGCTCTTCTGGACCTGGTAATCTCAAACTATGTAGAGCTTATAATTATTAATGTTCATATAAAAGAACATCTGGGTAGCGGAGATCATAACATGTTTTCATGTAATGTAAGCTGTAACCAACAAATACATACTAGTAAGATAAAAACACTTACATTTAGGAGAGCAATTTTTCCAAGGCTGAAGGCTGTTCTCCAAGATTTAGACGGGGAGGGAAAGTTGTCATTTACCACTTTCTGACCAGCCACCACAGTTGTACTGCAGCAGGTTGGCTCGGCTGCACAAACCGCCATCGTACGTCGGTCACGCATGCGTGATTTGCGGGCGAGCTCGCACAGCCGCTGCGCGCTCCATGACTCGATGTCTGCCAGCGACCCACAATCGCCTACTACACAGCCAGAATGGGAATCCGCCAATGTAAACACAGTGGTTCTCCATTCTGTCAGTGGGCATGTCACAGATCTACTGTTCCCTGTAATCGGGAACAGTTAGATCTGTCATGCCCCAGCCAGCCCAGCCCCCACACAGTTAGAACACAGTGAGGGAACACAGTTAACCCCTTGATGGCCCTCTAGCATTTAGCCCCTTCCCTGCCAGTGACATTTATACAGTAATCAGTGGCTATTTAAAGCTCTGATCGCTGTATAAATGTCATTGGTCCCAAAAAGGTGTCAAAAGTGTCCGATCTGTCCGTGACAATGTCGCAGTCCCAATAAAAATCGCAGATCGCCGCTATTACTAGTAAAAAAAATAATAATAAAAACGCCATAAATCTATTCCCATAGTTTGTATAACTTTTGAGCAACCCAATCACTATACACCTATTGCCATTTTTTTTTACCAAAAAATATGTAGTGGAATACATATTGGCCTAAACTGATGAATACATTTGTTTTTTTATATTTTTTTGGATATGTATTATAGCAAATAGTTACATTTTTTTTTTTTTAATTGTCGCTGTTGTTGATAGCGCAAAAAATAAAAACTGCAGAGGTGATAAAATACCACCAAAAGAAAGCTCTATTTGTGGGAAAAAAAGGATGTCAACTTCGTTTGGGTACAAAGTCGCACGACCGCTCAATTGTCAGTTAAAACAACGCAGTGCTGAATTGCAAAAAGTGCTCTAGTCAGAAAGGGGGTAAATCCTTCCAGGGCTGAAGGGGTTAAAGTACACAGAATAGAAATGGGAATGCTTTAAATTCTGTAAAAAGTAAAAAATATTACTACGCAGGTGATAATAACCTAACTGAAATAAAGCTGCTTGCAATATCACAACAGAACCAATTGTGCAAAAACAAGCATAATAAAAATTGCAGCGCTTAATAAATGAAGTTCAAAGTAAATCATTAAAAAAATAGTCCATATAGTGCTTGAACACTGAAGTGCATAGTGACAGATGAAAAAAAGTTCATTGAAATAATGTAAAAAAAAAAAAAAATGTGATTGCTTAGATGAATATCCACCTGGTGTACCTCCACCGTGATAATAAACAGCATGTGAGCATACCAGGTCTCTAGACTCCACGTTAAATAATGATCCAGCACTCAAAGTGAATCCCTCAGTTGTTTTACCAGAAAGGACGGTAACATGGCTGACCAAACAAACTCCTGGTATTCTTCAGACATGACCAACAAGGAAGAAAAGGGGGGTCAACATAGTGTAAAACCGTAAAACACTTATTTTGAGAAAAGGTTACTAAACAGCAATCCAGTGAATAGTCAGAAGTTAAAATGGTAGTTCCCTGGATAAAAATGACTTGTATACAAGCTCAATAGGTGTGGTTAGTTCACACATAGACTGGTTATGGAAGTAGTCTATGTCTGAACTCAGGGCCGCCATCAGGGGGGTACAGGCAGTACTGTTGTAAGGGGCCCCAGTGTCTCAAGGGGCCCTTACACCAAAGACTTTAGCAGTCTTTAACATTGGAGTCTATGGGAGGGGGACAACCGGTTTGGGGACAATGTTCTCCCACACCATATCGGATAAAAATACCAAACACATAGAGAGGGCCCCCTGGGCAACAACTGGTCCAGGTTTGGGACCTCTAGCACCTATGGTTCGGCCGTACCGGGCCACCAAAGTGACCAGTCATTGACCTGCAATTGTCGGGTGAATTTCTGACTTAACATTGGAGCCTATGGGAGGGGGGCACCTGGTTTGGGGACACCGTTCTCATGACCCAAACCAATAAAAATACCAAGCTTGGGTCATATGGAGAGAGCCCCCTTGACCACAATTGGTGCACGTTTGGGACCTCCAGCACCTTTGGTTTGGCCATACCGGGTCCCCAAAGTGACCAGTCATTGACCGGCCATTGTCAGGTTAATTTCGGACTTAACATTGGTCTATGGGAGGGTGTCACCATTCTCCCAAACCATAGCCAATAAAATTATCAAACTTGGGTCACATGGAGAGGGCCCCCTAGACCACAACTGGTCCAAGTTTGGGACCTCCAGCATGGTTCGGCACGAGGTCTTATTGCAAGTATCGGGTGAGGCTGTGCTGCCTGTGCACTGCTTTTTTTAACCCCTTGGATCCCACACTAGCATGCATTGCACACTTCACTTCACTTGAATGGGTCATGCTTGGCAGGCTACACCTGGTAAGTGTGACAGGGTGTATAATTCCCACTGCGGCTCCAACATGTGTACACCCCTGGCCAGTGGGTGGATGTGGTGGGATGGCCAGTGGGCGGGCCCTGGGGAATGTTTGTGGTCAGACGGGGG
>BLSH010469704.1:1026939-1041763 GCA_018402905.1 Glandirana rugosa
TCGGTGGGCCTGTCGACGACGTTGTTAACCAAACGTATTGGTTTCTCGGTGGGCTGGTTGTTGGGACTGCCCCACTGCCCAGCAACCAATCACGAACTGCAGTCAGGTTGAGCTTCCCTGAGATGGTTTCTGACACTTTGTGCAGAAATTCTTTGGTTATGCAAACCAATTGTTGCAGCAGCTGTCCGGGTGGCTGGTCTCAGACGATCTTGAAGGTAAAGATGCTGGATGTGGAGGTCCTGGGCTGGTGGTTACATGTGGTCTGCGCTTGTGAGGCCGGTTGGATGCACTGCCAAATTCTCTGAAATGCCTTTGGAGATGGCTTATGGTAGAGAAATGAACATTCAATTCAAGGGCAACAGCTCTAGTGGACATTTCTGCAGTCAGCATGCCTATTGCACGCTCCTTCAAAACTTGCGACATCTGTGGCATTGTGCTGTGTGATAAAACTGCACAGTTTAGAGTGGTCTTTTATTGTGGCCAGACTAAGGCACACCTGTGCAATAATGCATCTTGATCTGCCACACTTGTGAGGTGTATGGATTATCTTGGCAAAGGAGAAATGCTCACTAACACAGATTTAGACAGATTTGTGAACAATATTTGAGAGAAATAGGCCTTTTGTGTACATAGAAAAAGTCGTAGATCTTTGAGTTCAGCTCATGATAAATAGGAGCAAGCACAAAAGTGTTGCGCTTATAATTTTGCTCAGTGTATGCATGTAACTTCAGTGCAGAGCACAAACACACACCTTTTAGTTAATCCATCTTCCCTTTCCTTCATTCCTCTCCTGGAGAGCACCACAGAATTGGGACCACTTACCTATGTGTACTAAGTCCACAACATTCAGCTTCCATCACCAAGTCCCTGTACCCACATCTGAAGGTCTGAGGGAACAAGGTGCCTCCATTAATACTCCAGTCTCTTCCCAATGTCCCTTCTATGGCTCTGCCCAGCCAGGCACACTCCCAGATAACATACTCATTCCCAGGCTTCCAACACTACTCATATTAGAGGACTCTGTCCAGGCCTTCAAGGCTTTCTGCACTCCACTACAGGACCCACAGAAAATGTTCAGTGGAAACAGGGCGACTACAGCTAATCTTCCCATGGTCTGTACCACGTCGCCTGGGAATTCAGCCCTGCAAAGGAGACTACATCTTAGCAGCTTGGGGGTGTCCTGTTCCTATACCCTGGCTTCTCTAGGGGACTGTCCCACACTAGTATTTATATGGATACTAACTCCATTCATTCCATCACTAGAGGAGAGCTTTCTAAAGGGGAAGTTAACACCCGCTTATAACTTTCCCCTTACCATGCCATAATGGCAACAGAACCCATCTATTGGCAGGCAAGCTAATTGAACCTCACAACAAGTAGATAGACAAGGGGGTTTATGCTTACATTTGCTCATTTATATATACAACACACATATAGATATATGATATATTGATATAGTGTACATACGTACTGTATATATTATTTTAAATTAGACATTGGTTGTTTTATTATTAAAGTTTAAAATACATGAAGGCATATGTAAACCTTCAAGCAAAGTCAAAATGGCATCACCTCTGCTCAACTAGCTTTTGTTTGTTACCCTAAAAAAAATGCATATTGTTCCCTTAACTACTTGCCGACTAGCCGCAGGTCGGCTCTATTGCGCAAATTGCTGTAGCTGTAAACAAACAGATCCCCGTTCTGACAGGGAAGTGGAGAGAGATCTGCTGTTCCCAGTGATCGGGAACAGCTTTCTGTCTCTACCCCCAGTCACTACACTCCCCCCACAGTTAGAAACACCTTCCTAGGAAACACTTAACCCCGTGATCGCCCCCTAGTGTTAACCCCTTCCCTGCCAGTGACATTTATACAGTATTCAGTGGCTATTTAAAGCTCTGATTGCTGTATAAATGTCATTGGTCCCAAAAAGTGCGTAAAGGGTTCCAGTCCCCATAAAAATCGCAGAACGCCGCCATTGCTAGTAAAAAAAAAATAATAATAAAAATGCCACAAATCTATTCCCATAGCTTGTAGAGGCAATAACTTTTGCGCAACCCAATCAATATACATCTATTGCATTTTTTTTTACCAAAAATGTGTAGAAGAATACATATCGGCCTAAACTGAGGAATACATTTTTTTTTTGGATATTTATTATAGCAAAAAGTAAAAAAAAAATGTTTTTTCTTTTTTCAAAATTGTTACTCTTTTTTTATAACACAAAAAATAAAAAACACAGAGGTGATCAAACACCACCAAATGAAAGCTCTATTTGTGGGGGAAAAAATACGTCAATTTTGTTTGGGTACAGCGTCGCATGACCATACAATTATCAGTTAAAGAAACGCAGTGCCGTAGCGCAAAAAGTGCTCTGGTCAGGAAGGGGGTAAATCCTTCCGGGACTGAAGTGATTAAAGCATGTTATACAGCATAATGCTTGTGCTGTGTAATTTCACCACCTGTATAATCTAAAAAACCTGGCTGATCCTGCTTGGCTATGCCCTCCCTGTAAACTGACCACAGTTTATCATGGATGCTGAGCCCTGACTACGTGGTCGGTTTACATGCCTCTGGCATCCACAGCCCTGCTCTGTCCTTCTCTGTGTTCATGACACTGCCCGCCCCTCTGCTCCTTCTGCTAAAATAAATTTTACTTTTTTATACAATCCTCTCTGTTTTGTAATGCTAGGTGCCTCTGTGAACATGCTTTATAAAAAAAATGCCATCTATACCTCATTTCAGAGCGCCTCTCGGCACTTGCGTCACCGGCCGCCTCTCTCCTCCTCCCCTCCCCTCCCGACTGACGTCAGTGGGGGATTCTCGGACCCTCCCCCTGCAGTTGTCAGATCGAGAGAGGAGAGAGCAGCCGGTCACGTGAGCCGAGAGTTGTGCATCTGTGGCTAGAATGCAGGTACAGAAATTACAGGCAGAGGCAGCTGCTGAGAGCTACAGAGATGTACACAGCCCTTAAAACATTCAAATGTAAGCTTTAAAACACTTCTGTGATCCTATTCCTTTTAGGTTTAACTAACTGATATATTACATTTAAATGATTTCTACTTAAAAATAGATCTAATTTAAGTGGAGTAGCATAATGATGCCCATAGCTACCCTCTTCCTCTTGTTTGCAAACTTTATTTTTAAACATTTTCCTTTTCACTGCTGCCAGGATGCTCTGTAATAATAGCCATGTTAACCCCCCTCCCCCCAGCTTGATATAAAAAGTGTTAATTTAATGCTCTATTCTAACTTTATTCATAAACTGGTGGATTTATACCTCAGGACAGATTTAGTTCCTTAAATACCAGGTGCAGGTTACCTGCTTACAGCATTAGATGTTAGGTATAATATCTAATGTTTCAACAATACCCTTTAAAGTACAAACCCTCCCTTGCATTGCGACTGCACCCATATTGCAGGGGTTAAATGCCTGTTTCTGTCTAGGGTCCGCAGAAAGCACTTTTACTTACACAATACTCTACTTCACCAAAAAGGCAGCACTCCTCCATGCTCCAGTGGCAGACTGTTCCTCAGCATCCTCACATCCAATATAGGGCTATAGGCCCTGCATTGTTCTTGATGACTTTAGAGGACCTTTGATCAGGCCTCATAAGGGTCAGGGACTTTAGGTTTGGGGTGACTTTAGGGGTTGAAGTTTTAGTTTAGGTAACTTAACTTGAGGGGGTTTAAGGAGTCAGGGACCTTAGTTTAAGGATTTATAGATTCAGGAACATTAATGTTAGGGTTTAAAACTTTAGCATAGGAGTCTGTGATATTAGGGACATTAAGACCAGGTATTTTACATTAATGGACCAAGGATTGAAGGCTCAAAAGAATGGGGGCTTTAATTTTTGGAGCTTATTTGAGGGCAACAGGGATTTTGAATAAGGTGTCTTTGGTTTAAGGGGGTTAAAAGGGTCAGAGCTTTAGATTTGGAACTTTACATTTGGAGTATTCAGTTTTGAGAACTTTTGAGATGGTATAGCTAGAGAGTATAACTAAAGGCAAAACTTTTTCTTTAGTTTTGGATAGAGTGGAAAGGGATTAGAACACCTGTCTGTTTGTATTGCTATCAATGCCCCTGTTAAGGAGATTCCTCCTCTCTATTTGTCGTATATATCATTATCATTGAAAGTGAAAGTAAAAGAAAATTCCATATTTTGGGTTGTCCCCATAAATGTAATAGAGGGGAAATCTTCCAATGGGGACACTAGTTCTGGTAACCTGGGGGTCCCCAAGGAATTCACTTTATTTGCGGGGATTTTCTCTCACTTTCTGTTTCGCTATGAGACAGGAAGTGAAGGTAAATGTCCGCAATGCGACACATATGGCGAAAAAAAAAATCTGACAGGGGTTATAAGGCTCCTTTGCTCTATCCAAAATGAAAAAAAAAAGTTTTGCCTGTAGTTCTACTTTAAGGAGACTTTACTTCATTTAAGATTATGGAATTATTGATTAGGGACTTTAGGATTAGGAGGCTTAAGGCTTGTGCCTTTAGTTTGGAGGTTTTAAGGGTTAGGGGGCGTTAGTTTAAATGACTTTAGGGTTAGGCAACATTGGAAGGCATTAGAAACAGAGAATTCAGTTTAGTGAGTTTATATGACCATGCTATTTATTCTGCTTTTTCCTCTTCTGTAAGACTGCATAGATCCTCCCCCCTCCCTCCAAACTGCCTGAAATATCTTTGGATGATATTTATGTGCAACACATTAAGCATGGAAGGAGGGAATGCAATTGACACTCTCCAGCCTTAAGAACCTTCCAACGTAGCCTTTAGAGCTCTTTCACACACACAGTCCGTTTGGGTCCGCCTGTCAGTTTTTCAGGCAGACCCAAACGGACGCTCCATTGTGCTCTTACCACTCCAAGTGGTACCAAGCTTACCACTCCAAGCAAACATATAATCTGACATGCTCTTCAGCTACTGACCCAGCATTGCTTCCACCTCTAACATCTGACCAGACACATTCTATTTCCACCTGCTTCTGCGTCTGGCTACTATAGACTTTAGGCTTGTATGGGCAGAATTTTCAATTATATTGCATATTATTGTTGTTGAGTATGTATTTATTGAGTAGTATGGGTATTGAGCTGGGCATTGGAAGCACATTATGTATTTTAAATAGCCCTATTGCCCGTCCTTGTTTGTATCTCTCACTTGAGATTAATAAAATAGATAATGAAACATTAGCTAACAATTTTGTGCAGACACAGGTTAAGCTTTCTTTTAGGGATCATGCTAGTTAAATATACAGTATACTGTATATTATTTATGCTAAGTTTGTTTTACTTGTACAGTGTTCAGAAGGGAACATTTAGGTGTGTTATGTGCTGATTAAATTAACCCCTTTACCAATGAGATGAGTTGCCCTTTAATCCTAGATATGTATCATCAACGCTTGACACACAATTCATTCACGCATTCACTGTGGCATAATTATTTTTACACTCGCTTAAACATATACTGGAACTAAAAATAAGCCAAAATTCCATTTCTAGATGGCTTAATGTGGTGTGTAATGTCTGCTTAATGCCGTGTATCATCATAAAGAAAATGTGATTTAATGATGTATTAAATGACAACTTCACACTGGAGGCAAATATTAACTCATTAACGTCCTGTTTGTCACACATAAACACATTCGTCCAAAACAACTAGGAATGTAGCAGTACCCGTTCCCACAGCATGATGAGCCTCAAAATTACCTAAAGACTGATTCTGTGTTTTCCAAATGCCATTTCCCCTGTAAGCTACAAAATGGCAGACAGAATCAGAGAAGACAACTGTGTACCAAGAGCTAAAAATAATCAACTTTTTACTCATCACATTTTTTTTAAGTGACCCTTTTACTACAGTGTCATGGCAGAGCAAAGAGCTGATCTTATCTTTATAACTCTGTCCTATCTGTTTTAGTGAAAAAACATTTCCCTGTCCTCCATGTGTATTTTATCAACTCCAAATGTATTAATTGACAAATGCTGGCTCACTGTATCTCAGTACAATTTAGATCAGCTTCTGGGGGAAGCACAGCCAGGAGGTATGCATAGTCGTTTGCCATTAATGCCTAAGTATCCATTCTTGTACAAGTATCTTAGCAGGGGCGTCACTAGGGTGGGGCCAAAGGGGTCATGACCCCCTACATTATCCTGTGCCCCCGAATCAGGGGTGGACTGATCCCTCGGGCACTGTCTTCCACCATTTCCCATGCGATGCCGGCGCTGGTGTCACTCTCTAGACTCCACAGTAAAAAAAAATGCTTCCAATAACACTGCTCACTGCGGGCTGCTCCCCGCTGGCTCCTCCTTCCCTCCAGTCCAGTTCACTCCTGATGCTTGCAATAACACGTGACTCTGCACCCACCGGCTCCTCCTTCCCTCCCATCCAACCCCGGTGCTTGTACATGACATCACCTGGTACGGACAAGAAGAGTGGAGGGGCCGACGGGGAGCAGTGCGCCGTGAGCAGTGTTGTTGAAAGCATCGGGGTGGATGGGACTGGAGGGAAGGAGGATCCGGTGGGGAGGAGCGGGGAGCAACTTGCAGTGAGCGGTGTTATTGCAAGCATCGGGTGAGGCTGTGCACAATTGGCTTTTACTGTGGAGTCTAGAGAGTGACACCAGTGCCAGCATTGCATGGGGGTGGGGGGTAGTGGCAGCAGCATCCAGTACAGATGCTAGGGGCCCGAGTCCCAATAGGACCACAGGATGCCCCAGGATACTCTCCTGGTCCTCCACCCCCCATGGTATCCCCCTGTGGTCACCTCCCCACACAATGTCCCTGTTTCCTCCATCCCCCGTGGTGTCCCTACCGTGTCCTCCTCCCCCATAGTTTCCCCCACTGTGTCCCCGTGTCCTCCTCCCAGCAAGGTGTCCCCCCATGTCCTCCCCCCCACAATGTCCCCCTGTGTCCTCCACCACCCATGGTGACCCCCTGTGTCCCCCCCACGGTGTCACCCTGTGTCCTCCATCCTCCATGGTAACCCCCGTGTCCTCTTCCTACAGTGTCCCCCTGTGTTCTCCCTCCCATACAGTGACCCCCTGTTTCCTCCACCCTCATGGTAACCCTCTGTGTCCTCCACCCCCCATGGTGTCCCCGTATCCTCCACCCCCCCACAGTGTTCCCCTCCTCCTCCTCCCCCCTCCACGATGTCCCCCTGCATCCTCCTCCCCCCACAGTGTCCCTGGCCTCCCTCTCCATCCTTGTTGTACTGCATCCCTCTCAGTCCCTGGCATCCCTCTCTGTCCCTGGCATCCCTCTCTGTCTCTGGAGTCCCTCTCTGTCCCCAGTGTCCTTCTCTGTCCTCGTCGTATATATATATATATATATATATAGATATATATATATAAAAATTGTATTTTATAGTTGGCCCCCTACTTTTGTCCCTGTCCCCATGTGCTCCCCCTATATATGAAAGCTGGAGATGCTGCTGCTGTATCTTAGCGCTGTAACACGGTACTCCAACTATGGCACAAAGAAGAGTGCAATTACTAACAACAAGGCTCAACTTCAGACAGACTGCAAGTGAACATGTATTTCCACATACATATCTTTCATTCTAGTCTGATTCCTACTATCTCCACTCCGTGTTAAGCTCTTTCTAGCTTTCTTTCTCACAAAAGTATCCTTCCTCATTAAACTACTGTATATGTAGCAACACCCCCATGGGAGCCACTTGGTGGATGGTGTCCTTTGTTCTTCTGTCTTGATTCTGAGAACAACCTCAGACCCACTGACACCCCAGGGTAAGCAAATTGATACTACACTGCTACTAGGAGCACAAATATAGATACCCAGCACATAACTACGTTTCCGTATTAAATAGCAAACATCAGGCTAGTTAGTGGTAAATTTATCTAATATACTATCATGGGTTGCAGTAAATAGCAGTATACACATAAATGAGTAAGTGAGGGATTAGGTCAATCACAGTTCACTAGATAATATGTTCACTAGGCTATAGTAGCATAGAATGGATTTCTATGCAGCTAAATTAGAGTAAGCCTGGTTATCCACAAAATCAGCAATAAGTAATGGCATTAGAAAACAGTAACAGCTAGACATGTGCAGAATGGAAATATTTGCTTTGTTTCGTTTCAGATAGATTTGTTACGTTACTAATTTTGTTTCGGAATTTGTTTAGTTTCATTTCGTTTATCAATTTTCAAATGAATTCCAAATTTACAGAACAATTCAAATTCGGATCATCAAAAATTAACGACCGATTCAAAGTCTGTGTGAAGTATAGCTGGTTGTTAAGGAGAAAGCCGGCCGCTGCATCCTTAACAACCGATGACTCATCAGCTGTCAGTGAGCTTCCCCACTGAGGGCTGAAATGTAAACAAAAGAATGCCAGCAATAGAAAATTAAGAAAAAAAACTGTGTGGAGTCCCTCCTCCAATCCATACCAGGCCCTTTGGGTCTGGTATGGATTCTAAGGGAAACTCCATGCCAGAATTTAAAAAAAAAAATGGCGTGGGGTCCCCCCCAAAAATCCAAATGGTGTGGGGGCCCCCTTGTTAAATTTACATTCGCTCTACCTCCATCTATCTTCCCCCCCACTTCTCTCTCCCCACTTTCTGCACCTACTCAGGCAACGATTGACCACCATAAATCACTATGTACATTCACATACAAATTGAGATCCTGCTTTCACATTCCCACACAACGTCAACATATCTTCCACAGCCCTCTCACAGGCCAGACGACATAGCACCCCTAAGCTACCCCTCGCTCCCCTAAATGAAACACGGACCGTTCCGAAAAAGACCTAGACCATAACAGAACATAAGTACCAACCCCCTCCACGAAATTCAAGGGCTTATATCCCACCCCTCTATAGAAGTAATACGGACCGAAAAGCTGCACCTACCCACAGCCCTATGATACTGCAGACAACTAGCTTGTTAGGACTAGATGGAAATTGGGTAAGGTAGACAAGTCGTAGAGGCCACCGGATGACGGCAGCATCCTTAAGTAAATATAACCATGCAAGCATTGTACTGTCATAATTAAGGCATGTTTTAACCGATCCCATTTTGTATGTAACATCATCTTGACTTATGTTTGCCGAGTATATTGTACTGAATATATACTTCCAATAAAAAAATTTTCTAATGGAAAAAAAAAAAAAAAAATTTACATTCGGACCGAAACAAATTGCACATGTCTACTGTCTGTCTATTAACCACTTTAACCCCCGGAAGGATTTCCCACTGTAAGACCAGAGCACTTTTTGCGATTCGGCACTGTGTCGCTTTAGCTGACAATTGTGCAGTCGCGCGACGTTGTACCCGATCGAAATTTGCGTCCTTTTTTCCCCACAAATAGAGCTTTCTTTTGGTGGTATTTGGTCACCTCTGCGTCATTTTTGACCACCGCTATAAACAAAAAAGTGCGACAATTTTGCAAAAAAAAAAAATTCTTACTTTTCGCTATAATACAAATTCAAAAAAATATTTAAAAAAATGTATTCATCGGTTTTGGCCGATTTATATTCTTCCTCATATTTTTGGTAAAAAAATTGCAATCAGCGTTTATTGATTGGTTTGCGCAAAAGTTGCCGTGTTTACAAATCATGAGAATAAATTTCTGGTGTTTTTACATTTTTTTTTTTTTAGTAAAGGCAGGGATCTGCGATTTTTGACACTTTTTTGGGACCAAGGACCTTTATACAGCGATCAGAAATTGAAATAGCCACTGATTACTGTATAAATGTCATTGGCAGTGAAGGGGTTAACCTGCAGGGTGCGATCTAGGGGTTAACTGTGTTCCCTAGGCGTGTTCTAACTGTGAGGGGGCTGGGCTACCATGGGCATAAAAGATCTAACTGATCCCAGTGACAGGGATCAGTAGATCTTTTAAATGCCCACTGACAGAATGGGGAAATGCCGTGTTTACATCGGCGGTTCCACTTTCTTTCCCTCTGGCAGCTCATCGCGGCTCGCCGGCGGACATCAGGTCCGCCCAAGCTGCGGGCACACTCCTCCAGAGTGCGGCAGGCACAAGCACGCGCTGCAGCAGGCGCGCTCGCACCCCCTAGCTGCCTGTCCGTAAATCACCATCTATTTATAGCGATTTGTGGAATAGAGCCACGCTGTCGCCGTAAATAGGCAGCGCACGGTCGGGAAGTGGTTAACAACAATTATAATCAATACTGAGATAATTCCTCTGTAAACAGAAGGTTATATCCACTTTACAGTGCTCTCTATATGAATGGCAGCAATGAAAGTTAAGAAGCACTTCTTACTATGGACAATAGGCTATCTTCTTGTGAAGCAGCTATCTGAGTAAGCACTCTTTAGACTTAGTTCTTCATACGGCTACCGTTGGGGCCCAGTCTTTATGGTGGTGTGCATGAGTACAGTCCCAGTAAACTCTGCACACAGTAAATAATGATGCTAGATGGATAGCCAGTTCCCATGTGCTCAGTTTTTGCTAGCAGCATCGGGTTAATGGCAGTAGTGTCCTTTCACCAATCCCAACAATACAGCAACAAGGGTCTCACTGTTCAGATGTCAGCTTACTTCTGGATCTGTCTAGAGCGACTTCAGTTCTCAGCATATGGCCACAGGCTTATAGCAGGTTGATGTGCACACAGGAGCAGCAAAGAGGAATTCCTTAGTATTCAGCCTGTGAAAATATAGCCTTCTCTCTATACCTGGCTCAAATTGGAAATGTAGTCCATTTATTGCCTTAGTAAAGTTCCTCTCCCAAACATCATACCCCATGATTCAATGCTGCAAATGCCTCTTGAGCTTCTTTTGCTTGTCAGTTACCCCTGGGGGATGGAGGCGAAGGGTAGTGTTAACCCATTCAGCCAAAGTCCATTGGAAGACACAGAAAGCACTGCAACACAGAGTCCTGAATCGCTCTCTGTCTCTAGTCAAACACCTGGTTCCAAATATCATCCTCATTCCTGCCTTCGTCTTGTTACTGCATGCTCATTCTGAGCCTACATGCTGGCACAACCCCCAGGTAACTGGGGCATGTGCCCTCATACAAACCTCGCTCCCAGCTTTTACCCACCTGTTTTTCCTAACTCTTAAGGATGTTACTCCTTTTCCTGGCCCTCAGCCATCTAACTTTCACCCCCAGCACCCTCTTTCCTCTGCCAGCATCCGCAACACACACACACACTAGTTTCTATTTCCCTCCTTCCTAGAACCAGCCCCCAATCTTGTGAACTTTCTGTAATGTCTCGTCTGTCTGCAACAAGCTCACCTCTGTCAATTACCTTTTATCTCTAACTTATTTAACCTACTTGCTGTCACTGAAACCTGGCTTCTGAAATCAAATTCCACCTCTCCAGCTGTCCTCTCCCATGGTTACTTCCATTAGACTAACCCCGACCCAGTTGATGACAGTGAGGTGAGGTGGAGTTGGAATACTTATTTTCCCACAAAGCACTTTTCAAGTCATTCCTACAGCCCCTTTCTTGTTCAAATGTTTTATTGAAATATGCAAATTACAGTTCAAATTCAATTTCAATATCAATTGCAAAAAAGAGATGGGTACAAAAACGAATCAGAGAAGGAGCTCGGCTTGGGACATTAGGGGTATAATACGATCTTTTCCCCAGTGCTAAGCACAGGTAATGTCCACCTCCCTTTCTATCCCTCTCCACTTTTGAAGCTCACTGTATTCATCTTGTTATCTTCGGTTTCCCTAAAGCCCCGTACACACGGGCCGAATGTTTAGAGACATCAGCCGGTTAAAAAAAAAATGGCCGACATTCGGCCCGTGTGTATGTTGGCTTGTCCAACAGAAGCCAGCCAAACATACTGGAAAATCAGCAACCAACTGACTCCTGAACAGCGCTCTCAGCCAATAGCACTGATCAATGTGTTCTGGTGGGGGCGTGTCCTCCTGTCAGAACCCAACAGCTCAGCAGGGAAGATCGCTGTACTAACTTCACATAGTGAGTACAGTGGCTCTGACCACAGCTGTCAGTTTTTTTTTTTGTTCAACCTGCTGGATTGAACAAAAAAAACGTGTAGTGTGTACCGGGTTTTAGGAATGCTGTAATCTATCAGTTTCCTGGAACAATGTCACTGTTCTTTGCCAACCATTGGCTATCCTGATATCTCTCCACTGAAATACCCACTATCATTCTTTGGTGATGTTAAAATTCCTGTTACTGTTAGAATCCCAGCTGCCACTTAGCTCCTAATCCTAATCTTGTTTTTTGACTTAATGCAATGCACACAGCCACTCTTTTCTCTGCAACGTACTACATCTACAAAATCTCATTACTGGCCTGCCGTTACCTGCCCACTTCTGTCTAGAACTGCTAGTTCTTATCCTCTCTAGATACCCCACCTCTGTATTATACACAGAATTAGACCCGACCACTACAACCCCAGCAAAAATACAACACCAGAAGCAATTCGAGCATCTGTAGTGCAAAACGTATTCCCTACAAGAATTTGCCCTAAATCTGCCCTCCTTAAATACAATTCCTGACTTCCTGCTGCCAGACAGAACAATTTCATCACTCTCATTAACACCCTCTCATCTAGTACTAGTCAACTCTTTTCTACCATTAACTTTCTACTTCATCCCCCAGTGACTCCACCCACTAACTCATATATCGCCCAGGAGATTTTTTTTTCAAAAACAAGATTGATGCAATTTGTTATGAGATCTCCATTATCCAGACATTTCTTTACAGACACTGTCAGTCCAGCTGATACCCACTCTCTACACCTTTCTGGAAACGGTGTGTGCACCCAGCTGGACAGTATTCCCACCGGGTTACTATTTCAGTACAAGTTTTCCATTGCACCTGACCGTGTGAATTATTGCCACAGCACCATGCTGCACTCTACTTACAGACAGCTGCATGTATCGGACACTTTCAGGTGTGTTAAACACCTCACACCCAGCCAAATTCTGTTTTTTTTTATCCCATCAGCTCGTATACCATTACAGGAGGAATCATACTATACCACGCACAGGCTTCCCAATCATACTTCTAGATTGTAACCTCTAACGAGAAGGGCCCTCTGATTCCTTCCTTTATTGATTTGTATTGTATTGATTTGTATTGTAATTGTACTGTCTGCCCACATGTTGTAAAGCACTGCGCAAACTGTTGACGCTATATGAATCCTGTATAATAATAATATTTCTTTGAAGGAGGATGAATGGGAGACCTGCACCAGTGTTGCAACTGTCAGTATTTTTACTGGCAGCGAGTAAAAAATGGGCACTTTTTTCCTGCTAGTAAATGGCGGAAGTGGTACCTGAGCGTGTCGTGTGATGTCATGGTATAAGGGAGCCGGGCAGAGTGGTCGGAGCCTCGTGTGTAGGTCTGTGGGATGGGGGCAAGGAAAATCGTGAGCGGTACTGTCAGTGCAGTTTGGACTGGAATGGACTGAAGGAACCACCTGGCATGTAGAGGGGACATGTTGTGTCGGTGAGGTGTCATCATCATCTGTGCTGCTGTACACTGCTGTCCTGACGCGTATCATCCCCTGATGAAGTCACGTGATGTGACGATACTAGTCGGGATTGGACCATTAGCATACCGGAAATTATGTGGTAGGACAAGCTCGCAGCTCGAGGAGTTTTGCACTGTTTTTAATTTTTAAATGTGAGTGTATACCATTGAGATCTTAATAAACAGTGTTTTTATTATAAACTATATCACACTATTTTGGGCATTCCCTTCCTTCCACTTTCACCCTCAATTGGAGCGTTATCTGGGGAGAGTGTAGGACACAGCCACCTTCCATCAGAGATTGATATCCAGATGACCACCATTCACCACTTGACATTGCTGGAGACTGGGAGGAACAGCTAGGAGTGACCAGGAGGAGTTGCTTGCGGGTCTATGTACCCACACATGCTGGTACCCCACAGCACTAAGGTGAGAGGCCACCCTGCAAATAGGTGTTTGCACTGTGGAAGAAGTGACACCTTTGTTGTTTTTACCTACACTGAATAGCATAAGAAGATTCTTTGTCATTTACCAGTGCTGTTTATGTTGGGACTGCACTAAAGTTTCTATTAGAGTTCTATTAATTAAGCACATCATTGTTTACCCACATGGACTAGCATAAGAAGATTTTTTTTCCCCATTTACTTGTGTTGCTTATTGCTGGTACTGCACCAGAGTTTCTCAAAATTGAGTTTTATTAATTAAGCACACGGTTTGTTTATGTATTTATGCACGCTCACTTACTGATGTGAGGCTTTATTTTTGTTACAGTCCACTGGACCTTTTCTTATTAGCATTCTGTGCCTGTGTATGGGCACTTTATTATAATTTTTGCCATTTACTTAGAGTTTAGCACTTGTATTACCACACCTGTATACCATCTCAAATCACAGCGCAACACCACCACACCTTGAATGAGCAAAGCACAGGTTTGCGTTAACATTACCCTTTCAAAATACCCTGAAAACATCATAGCCGATATGAGTTCAACTGTTCCTGCCTTTGCTTCCCAACCCTATATCATCATCTCGCTTTCTTCAGGACTACGCAGTAGATGAAACCATTCTGTCATCCACAACATGTTTATACCCCTTTATTTAAATGTCTTTTCAAATAACTAGCAGCAAAGCTAGTACATCAAGAGGTGTATGCATGTGCAATCTCATCATCCTTATTATATCCATTACTGTATCTATTGTGATAAGGTAATAGTATAGAAGAAGAATGTGCATGGGGTTAATGAAAATAAAGAATAAACATACTTTTGACATTTTTATAATTAACCCATGTATGGTATTGCATACCTGAGTTGCAGTGGCGGCTGGTGGGTTTTCTTTTGGGGGGAGGGGTGGTAATCAACCACCCCCAAACCCCCCCCCCCCC
>BLSH010469704.1:1057004-1077755 GCA_018402905.1 Glandirana rugosa
CTGTGTCGTCGTATCCGACCCCCCCCCCCCCCCCCCCCCCCCCCCCCCCCCCGGTGCTGAGGGGGTATGAACACCAACCACAATGACTGGACTGTCGGGAGCCTATGCTGCTGTGTCTGGGTTTCAGGAGGACAGAAACCCAGACACAGCTGTCAAAACCTGGACTGTCCGGGTCATTCCCACACAGGTGGCAACCCTACGAATGTTGTAACTGCAGTCTGGGAAATTGCAAGTTTTTTTTTCTCCTGTTTTTATAGATCCAAACTATTTTTTATTTTAATTATTTATTTTTAAATAACAATGTGTCTTCATCCATTAGGATTTTATTTTCCAAACTATTGCTGATATGATTGGGGGATACTGCGCTTTTTTATGAAGCTTTTAGTGTTGAGTCATTTCCAGAAATTGTTTATACAGATGTTTCACTGTCGCAGCTAATATGCACAAGCATTTGCCGAGTCACCATGGCCAGGCATGTGCTATTGCTTTTCTATATTTAGGGATGACAAGCTGTGTTTGTTGGATGTACAGAAGAGAAATAGATTGTATGTACAGTAGTCTGCCTTCTGTAACTGATAAAGCAAATTTTCAGTTTTCAAAGGAAAAATGTAATGACAAAAGCTGTCCTGCTATATTTGTAGATATTGTATATACTTTGTCCATTGATATGCAGGATATAATACTGATTAATATGATGAGCCTATAATTGGCTATATACAAACATAACTTTATAAACACAAAATCATGCTATTGCTGTGAGCTTTTAAACAGTATGAGCTGATCATATTTTTCCTTGTTGTCTCCCACAGATGAAAAAAAAAATCACTAAACACAATTATTGTTTTTCCCGAAATGAACTGCATTACGTATATATTGAAGAACACAGGGAGTCCATGAAATCGCTCTCATTCTAGATTTAATAGTTTCAGGTTTCAACTAGTTAAAGCGGTACTAAGCCCAAGTACAGACATTTAAAATATACTGTAGCAGCTTACCAATTCTTAGATGTGGTGGCTGCATTTTTTCTTTCTTTATGTTTTTTATACCCCTGTATTTTCAGCTGGTGATTTGGTCAGTAATTATTATTTTTCAACTTCATTTAACAGATTGGCAGTTAGAGGGCTGGGAGAAACCATATACCACTGACAGGGGTGCTTATAATAATTAGATTTCATTCATTTATGTAAAACCTTTATCTGAAAATGAAAAATAACTATTGCTATATCTGCTTAAAACATGATATCTAGAACCTGCTTGAGGATCTGATGTATCTGCTTAAAACATGTTAGCTGAAGGAACCTGCTTGAGCATCTGATGTATCTGCTTAAAACATGTTAGCTGGAATCTGCTTAAGGATCTGATGTATCTGCTTAAAACATGTTAGCTAGAACCTGCTTGAGGATCTGATGTATCTGCTTAAAACATGTTAGCTGGAACCTGCTTGAGGATCTGATGTATCTGCTTAAAACATGTTAGCTGGAACCTGCTTGAGGATCTGATGTATCTGCTTAAAACATGTTAGCTGAAACCTGCTTGAGGATCTGATGTATCTGCTTAAAACATGTTAGCTGAAGGAACCTGCTTGAGGATCTAATGTATCTGCTTAAAACATGTTAGCTGAAGGAACCTGCTTGAGGATCTGATGTGTCTGCTTAAACCATGTTAGCTGGAGGAACCTGCTTGAGGATCTGATGTATCTGCTTAAAACATGTTTGCTGGAGGAACCTGCTTGAGGATCTGATGTATCTGCTTAAAACATGCTAGCTGAAGGAACCTGCTTGAGGATCTGATGTGTCTGCTTAAACCATGTTAGCTGGAGGAACCTGCTTGAGGATCTGATGTATCTGCTTAAAACATGTTAGCTGAAGGAACCTGCTTGAGGATCTGATGTATCTGCTTAAAACATGTTAGCTGAAGGAACCTGCTTGAGGATCTGATGTATCTGCTTAAACCATGTTAGCTGGAGGAACCTGCTTGAGGATCTGATGTATCTGCTTAAAACATGTTAGCTGAAGGAACCTGCTTGAGGATCTGATGTGTCTGCTTAAACCATGTTAGCTGGAGGAACCTGCTTGAGGATCTGATGTATCTGCTTAAAACATGTTTGCTGGAGGAACCTGCTTGAGGATCTGATGTATCTGCTTAAAACATGCTAGCTGCAGGAACCTGCTTGAGGATCTGATGTATCTGTTTAAAACATGTTAGCTGAAGGAACCTGCTTGAGGATCTGATGTATCTGCTTAAAACATGTTAGCTGAAGGAACCTGCTTGAGGATCTGATGTATCTGCTTAAAACATGTTAGCTGAAGGAACCTGCTTGATGATCTGATGTATCTGCTTAAAACATGTTAGCTGGATAAACCTGCTTGAGGATCTGCTGTATCTGCTTAAAACATGCTAGCTTAGCTGGAACCTGCTTAAGGATCTGATGACATAAACGAGAAATGTACTCGAAAACCTGGATTCTGTGGAACATATTTACTTATACTGCAGAGGGCAGAACACTCTTTGAGGTGAGCTCCACTGGATCTTAGAGGTGCCTTCTACCTTCCCCTGGGTCATACCAACACTATCTTCCTTCCCCCTCACTCCTCATTCATGGGTCTGCATAGATCCAACCTTTTTCATAATATCCCCATTCTTGGGCTTGTAACCAGAGGTACTACAAAACTATTTGAATACCTGCTTTATTTATTGGCTATTCTTTGCTTTTACGTTATGCCTGTCACATACTGGAAGATGTACCTTGTACCCAAGGATGCTTCTTTATCACTGTATTTTGATTGGTTTTGAAACTGCCTTTTCTGATAAATAAAATATTTGTAAATAAATAAATAAAAAAAAAATGTTAGTTGGAGTTCAGCTTTAATTTGTTAATCTAGTCGATCTTAATCTGCTAGTACATGTAACAATACCCTCTGCCCAAACTGACAATGCTACTGTCCAAAGGTATCTCTGCTGCTCCTCCATCCAGATTGGAAACAATCTAAGACAGTAAATGTGACCTGGCCGGTACACCAGGTGAAAAAAAAAGTCTAAAAAAAAGAGAACTAATGTGGACACCACATATAAAGTGGAGTTTCACCCAAAAGTGGAACTTCCGCTTTAAAGAAAGATGACCCCTGACATGCCACAATTGGCATGTCATTTTTTTTGGGGGGGCGACACTGTTTTCACAGGGTCCCAGGTCCACTTCCTCTCCTAGAGCCACGGCTCCGGAAGGAAGTTCACCTCCCCCCCCCTCGGCGATCCTCTGGGACACGTCACAGGTCCCAGGAGATACACCGTTCATTCACAAGGTGCGACTCGTGCATGCGCAGTGTAGTCAAAGCCATATGCCCACATTTGTGATGCCGGCGCCGCCTAGGGGAGGGGGAGAAGAGCGAGCCCTCAGGCAACGGCATCACTGGAGCCAGGGACAGGTGAGTGTCCGATTGTTAAAAGTCAGCAGCTACACTTTTTGTAGCTGCTGACATTTAACTGGATGGAACTCTGCTTTAAGGATTAGTATGCTCCATATAAAATTTTTGTTTTTGGGATTAATACCACTTTAAATTCACCTATATTACAATGTAATATTCTAAAATGTGCTTGTTAATAGAGGAAAGCTGATGAACAACTAAGTAAATGTTATATTTAATTAAACTCCTGCTGATTTGGAAGTAGTGATGCCCTAATTGATTTGTCCCTAAATTTCTGTTAAAACAATTAATGTCATTTTGCCTTTTTGACATCAGTGGCAGCAAGTTACTTATCCATAGTGACAGAAGCAAGACTCTGTGACTGTTCTCAATTTTTGCCCAAACAACGATTAGTCCTGTTAATCCAAACCAAGCTATTCATCATACGCTGAATAAAGGTATCTTGCTTCATTAGACCTGATTTAGGTACACCCTGCTAGTAACGGGTTGGACCCCCTTTTGCCTTCACAACTGCATTCATTCTTTGTCGCATAGGAAACATTCCTCAGAGATTTTGGTCCATATTGATGTGATAGCATCACGCAGTTGCTGCAATTTTGTTCGTTGCACGTCCATTATGCAAATCTCCCGTTCCACCACATCCCAAAGGTGCATCCATGCTTTCATGCTGTTTACACCAAATTCTGACCCTATCATCTGAATGAAATCTGAAATCAAGACTCATCAGTCCAGGAAATGCTTTTCCAATCTTCTGTTGTCCAATTTTGGTGAGTCTGTGTGAATTGTAGCCTCAAGCTAAATTTGCAGCTCATTCTGACATGTGATTCGGGGTCAGGTGAGATTGATCAGTTGGTGCATAGCATATTGAAGCCTTAGGTTGAGAAGAACTTGAAGATGAATGAATAAGAAGAATTAAAAGAAAAAAGGAGTAAACTTTTATTGGACCACTTCCCAGATAGGCACTTTACCACCAGTCATATTGCTTAGCTTGCTTATCTGTACATGTAACATATGAAGGAAAAGTCTACCTTATCAGCATCCTTGCATACCTTGGATGATTCAATTTAACTTCCTGCATATAAATCATAGTCCTGGTATCCTGTGGGTGAAACACTAACTATAAACACTAAGTTCGCCCTTCTCCCTTTTCCACTCTTGTAGTTGATGGTTAAGGGCCTACAGTTTTAGGAGTGAAAACAGCAAATATTTTCTCTATGGAAGGCGCTGTAATTCTAATTTCCTATCGATAGCCTGCAAAAATGAATCCATTTTCTGTTATACTGAAGTCTTAAAATTGAGGCTACTAGTAATCCCTCTGTATTGAAGACCAGTGGCTATGATTGTTGTTAGTCCACATATCACCAAGTATGTTGCTTGCCATGATAGATGGGAAGTCTGAAATCAAAATGTTCTCTGTCTAAGCAGAGATCAGGGCCGACATCAGCATAAGGCTGCTTTGGCAGCCATCTTAGAGTTCCGGGATGGGGGGTGTAATCGGAATCATTTTTGCTGGGGCTTAATTTTTTCATCAGCTGTAGTCCCCCAGTAGAGCAGGCCAGCAAGCAGCAGTGTTCCTTCTCTCAATGTGTCCAAGTGATGTGCAGGGAAGGAGGGAGGGGGAGGGGGGAGCGAGGCAGAGGCAAACAGCGAGGATAGGGCTCAAAGAAGCAGCTGCAAACTCTCACCTAGCAGACCGGAGCTTGATTTCTTCTCCCTGGCTGAACCCAGCAGTGTCTAGTGACACAGGAGCATTATACTGCTAGATGGCAGTAGTTCTTGAACAGTGGTGGCACTAGGGGGGTGCTATAACATCCCATGAGCAGCCACTCCAGGCTCCTTTGGGAAAAGTCACAGTTTCATTTGGTTTCTCACTATTCAATTTAAGAAATCTTGCACCTATTCACACTGTCACCTTTCAATTTAGCATACAATTACCACAGAATACACAATTTTCTCAAAAGCAGTGACTTTTTTTTACCAACAATTAAAGTCATCTTGGACTCTTTCATCCAGTTTTGGTCTTGTGTTCCATTCTGTATCCCTAAGGTTAGAGTCAGAAATATATAAGACACAGCGAGCATCATATAAGCCTTTTTACCAAGCCGCTTTGAAGATGGAGAGACAAAGCATTTTTTATCCAGAAATAAAAATCGCAGTGGATTATGTCAGAGACACAAAAGCATACATATTACAGAAACAAGCTGCACATCATGTTAGCCTATTGTGCCCCATTTGAAGAGTTAGAGAGACAAGGCATGTTTTTATCCAGAAATATAAATTACTGTAGATTATGGCAGAGCTGCAAATGATAAATATTACAAAGACATGCTGCGCATCAGGTAAGCCTTTTTAGTAGGCCACATTTGAAGAAAGACAGATATTTTTTAAACAAATAAACTAAATAAAAAACCAAATTGCAGTCGATTATGTCAGAGACTTAAGATAGAAATATTGTACAGGGAGCAATGAATCAGTTAAACTGCAGGCACACAGGGGTTGATTTACTAAAACCAGAGATTGCAAAAGCTAGTGTAGCTGTGCATGGTAATTAATCAGCTTGATCAGGCTGATAAGATACAACAGATTACAAAGATCATTTCTCCATTCCTCATATACATGTAAACACATACATGTTTCGTAAACTTCTTCTGGACCTGGAGCAAATATATAGCAAATATATAGACAATAATTAAAATATATCACCATGGCAAAATGTTTTTATACCTCAGTTGTGATATCCATATACAGAATTCAGCACTCCATATTATATTATTTCCATTCTGTGTATGTACTGTATATATATATATATATATATATATATATATATATATATACTGTATATATATATATATTATAGCGTGCCGTAAGATCATCTTTCACATTATACAAAAAATTGGACTAACTTTGCTGTTTAGTTTTTTTTAATTCATTAAAGTTTATTTATTTTTTCTTAAATTGTATTTGAAAGACCGCTGTACAGTGTGACATAAAATATTGCAACACCGCCATTTTGTTTGCGGGTTCCAAGTAATTTTATAGCAAAAAATGCTCATTTTAACTTGTAAGCAACAAGTGTCAGAATAAGGTTTAGTCTTTAAGTGGTTAAACTGACCTCATTTACGGACTGAAGTTCATTCCTTTGATCTAAAAGAACCACATGTTACAATGATCCTCTTTATCTCTGCCTAAGTGATGTTGTAATAAAAGTGGCAGGCTGCCTGGATTTTTTTTGTCAGCTGTCAGAAGTGAGCAGAGAACTCTTTGCACTTAGAATCGGGAAAAAGCTATGTTTGAAGATTGTGAGGATAGTTGAATGGCGATCTCAATTCTTTAACAATTAATCGTGCAGCTCTAATATATATATATATATATATATATATATATATATATATATATATATATATATATATAGACACAGTTGTGCTCATAAGTTTACATACCCTGGCAGAATTTATGATTTCTTGGCTATTTTTCTGAGAATATGAATAGCACAAAAACATTTTTTTCACTCATGGTTAGTGTTTGGCTGAAGCCATTTATTATCAGGCAACTATGTTTACTCCTTTTAAATCATAATGACAACAGAAACTACCCAAATGATCCTGATCGAAAGTTTACATACCCTGGTAATTTTGGCCTGATAATATGCACACAAGTTGACACAAAGGGGTTTGAATAGTCACCTGTGATCTGTTTGCTTGTAATTAGTGTGTGTGTGTAAAAGGTCAACAAGTTTCTTGACTACTGACAGACCCTTGCATCTTTCATCCAGTGCTGCACTCACGTTTCTGGATTCTGAGTCATGGGGAAAGCAACAGAATTGTCAAAGGATCTGCGGGAAAAGGTAGTTGAACTGTATAAAACAGGAAAGGGATATAAATATATATCCGAGGAATTCAGAATGCCAATCAGCAGTGTTCAAGCTCTAATCAAGAAGTGGAAAATGAGGCGTTCTGTTGAAACCAAACCACGGTCAAGTAGACCAACTCAAGAGTTCAGCCACAATTGGGCTTTTTGTCCACTAATTACAAGCAAACAGATCACAGGTGGGGATGGTTTCCTTTAATAGCCATTCAAACCAGTTTGTGTCAGCTTGTGTGCATGTTATAAGGCCAAAATCACCAGGCTATGTGAACTTTTCATCAGGGTAATTTGGGTAGTTTCTGTTGTCATTATGATTTAAAAATAGTAAACAGGGTTGATTGATAATAAATGGCTTCAGCCAAACATTAACCAAAATGGCCAAGAAATCATAAACTCTGCCAGGGTATGTAAACTTATGAGCACAACTGTATATATATATATATATATATATATATATATATTTATATATATATTGTATATAATATATATATATATATATATATGTATGTATGTATATATTGTATTATATTATATAATATATGGCTTATCTTATATGTTATATGTTTGGCCTACGAGGGAGATATGATGGCTAACATGCATATATGGCCCTCATCTCCTTGGCCTAGGATTTGTATGTTACTTTTTTATTGTTATATACTGTATATGTTATTTTGTATTCAAGGTAAAGGGATCTTTACAGCAACCCATGGAAATTATAATTTGGACTTTGACTTTACACACGTATTTTGGTATTGTTTAGGTCCTTGTTGGTCAAATCACCCCTCCCGCGGTCATGTGTACTTTCCCTTGATGTTGAGACAGTAAGCGGATTGCTCTTAGTATTAGGCCTCATGCACACAAGACGTTAAAAAAAGTTCTAAAAACGTCAGTAGCTTTGTAGTGAGTTTTTCAGCTTTTCTCAGCGTTATTGCACTAGCGTTCTTGAGCGTTTTTGAGCAGTAGTGTTTTTGAGCATTTTTTTTTTCAGTGGATCTAAAACATCCAAAAACTTTGGTGAGCTACTTTTTTGCGCGTTTTTGAGCATTTGAGCGTTTTTACAGCTGAAAAACCCCTCTCAGAATCCACTATTCTTGGGTTTTTTTAAAGCTCAAAAACACCTCTGCCCAAAACAGTTGATAACAGTCTATGTGTGCATGGACACATAGGATAACATGATGGGGAGTTTATTGACTGTAGGAAAAAATGTCTGAAGTTAAAAACAGCAGCTGTAAAAATGTCCTGTGTGCATTAGGCCTTAAGCTGATAAGATGAATTCTGTTTATGGGTATCACAATTGACGCATATATACATTATGCTATGGTGATATATTACAATTATTGTCTATTTTGTAGACTATACAGTGTATTTGATGTAGCTCCTAAGTAAGTTTACAAAATGCATTAAACTCAACCCCACATTGCAACTATTTGTATTTGATAAAAGCGCAATCAACCCATATGAAAAAATGTATCTTGAATAAAGCAAAATTAATCAAATTAAATATAGGTACCACTGCTCACAGTCATGTGTTCCCACAAAATTAGACCATGTAAAATATGAAAATTAGTGCTGCGCAGTACTACATTATTATTATTATTATTTTACAGGATTTATATAGCACCAAAAGTTTGCACAGTGCTTTACAAAATGAAGACAGACGTTACAGTTACAATACGATTTGGTACAAGAGGACTCAGAGGCCCCTGCTCATTAAGGCCCCTTTCACACGGGCGGATCATTCAGGTCCGCCTGTCAGTTTTTCAGGCGGACCCAAACGGACGCTCCATTGCTCTCTATGGAGCGACGGATGCCAGCGGTGACATATCCGCTGACACCCGATCCGCTTTGATCCGCCAAAAACAGACGGATGGAAACCCTATTTCTCCTATCGTTCACTGACAGACGCAGCTCATCATGACGTGTGGGGTTTATGCTTGTCCCACTAGGAGTTAACTAGGCAGGGAAAAGAAACAGCTGGCCCCTCCCATGGGGGCCGTCCTCTCTTCCTACATAAACCCCCTCATAACATAGCTCTTCAGTTCTTATGCCTAGTTTGCAAGGAGTTGACCTGGCTTCCCTTTAGGGGAATTTGTGGTCCTGTTTGTGACCATTTTTTATTTTAAGTTTTCTTTTATTTGACTTCTATCAAGAGTTTGAGTTGCATGCTTTGGACGTAATGAGGGCCTTACGAGTGTACTTGGCTGCTACAGCTTCTTTTCAAAAAGCTGATGCTTTGTTTGTTTTGCCAGAAGGCCCGCGCAAAGGGTTGGCGGCCTCGTCGGCTACGATTTCTCGTTGGATCAGACAGACCGTGACCCATGCATATTCTGTTCGGGGCAAGGTTCCCCCTTTTCCGGTCACGGCTCATTCTACCCGGGCTGTTAGCACTTCCTGGGCTTTCAGACACCAGGCCTCGGTGTCACAGGTGTGCAAGGCGGCCACTTGGGCCTCGGTTCACACTTTCACTAAGTTCTATAAAGTTGACGTGTTTGCATCTTCGGATGCTGCTTTTGGCCGCAAAGTTTTGCAGGCGCCAGTGTAGGCACGTCTGGCGCCTCCTTAGAGGTTCAGTTGGGTACTGTTGTTAGTGTTTACCCACCCCTCTTTTGACACAGCTTGGGGACATCCCCACACGTCATGATGAGCTGCGTCTGTCAGTGAACGATAGGAGAAAAAGGGATTTTATTAAAACTTACCGTAAAATCCTTTTCTCCGAGTTCACTAACAGACGCAGCACCCACCCCTTTGTGCTCTGTTCTTGTACGGCTTGTGTACGAACTGAAGAGCTATGCTATGAGGGGGTTTATGTAGGAAGAGAGGACGTCCCCCATGGGAGGGGCCAGCTGTTTCTTTTCCCTGCCTAGTTAACTCCTAGTGGGACAAGCATAAACCCCACACGTCATGATGAACTGCGTCTGTCAGTGAACTCAGAGAAAAGGATTTTATGGTAAGTTTTAATAAAATCCCTTTTTTCCATCCGTCTGGCAGATCGGATCGGATGAACACGGACAGACGGTCCGTGTTCATCCGATTCTCCATAGAGCAGAATGGAGCTGTGACAGGACAGTCTCTGCACGGAGTGCAGAGACTGTCCTGTCATCCGCCAGCTCAGCGGGGATAAACGGATAGATCCCCACTGAGCAGCGGAGCCCGTCAAAACGCTCGTGTGAAAGGACCCTTAAACTTACAATCTAAAAGATCACGTGAGTATATATATAAATACATGTGGAATAAATGAGAATCATGAAACTTTCATATGTACTCAAGCTTAAATCAAAACAAAGTTAATAAAAAAACAAAATATCTGTGTGTTGTCCTTTAAATCATCATAGCATCTCTCAGCATCGGCAAAACCTAAAACAATTGAAAAATCTAAAAATTATCCATGTGTACATAATATTGTCCATGCGTACATAAAACAAAAATTGCTAGATTGAATAAAGTGTCTGTGTATATTCCTTTAAATCTTCGCAATATATGTAAAAATTGCAAAAAGCAGTCCAGAATTATCTGCATGTGTTTAATATTATCTGTGTGTACCACTTAGATCTATCTCATAGTATCTTAAACCTTCTTATTCATACTCTATATCTTCATACTTTCATCACTGACTTTAAATGTGTTTTACTAAAACACTTATAACATGTAGCTTTTGAGGACAAAGAACATAACAAAGTGTATATTTTTTCACTTTAGATAAAAAGAGGGTATATCGTACATACTGCATAGACAGTATTGTGAAATTCTCTTTTAGTCTGCAATTTGGAAATTACAGTATTCATGCATTGTTGCAGGCCAAAGATCCACATATACAGTATTTAAAGTGATTGTAAAACTTCTGCTTTTTTTATGAAAATAATAAACATGTTATACTTACCTGCTTTGTGCAGTGGTTTTGCACAGAGCAGCCCCCGCCGGCGCTCCAAGCCCCTCCTCTTCATCGGGTGCCCCTACAGAAAGCCGCTTTCCATGGCGGCACCCTTCAGGACTCGCTCCCAGGTCCCGCTGCTGCATCCATTGAAGCGGGAGCCAATGGCTCCTGATGCTATCAATTTATCCAATGAGGAGAGTGACAGCAGCTGGATCCACTGCACTCGTGCACATCAATGGATCGGATCGGGGTAAGGGGAGGTCGGTAGGGGGGGGAGCTGCAACAGAGAAGATTTTTCACTTTAATGCATAGAATGCATTAGGGTGAAAAATCTTGAGGCTTTACAACCATTTTAAGCTATTTAGTTAGGTTACATTTTGAACAGGGGCTACAATCAACTTTAAAAAATAAATAAAATCAACTTTAGAGTTTATTTTTCCCCAGAAAAATCGAACTATTGTACTGAATCACAATGCATTATTTAAAAAAGTAATTGTCTGCAATTTCAACAGGAATACAGCAGGCAGTTTTAGAAATCAAACCATTGACATTTGAGTTCATTCATTAACCAAAAACAAGTCATCAACATTTTTCCAGAATCCTTGTTCAGTATGTAAGCACTTTTACCAGTCCACAGTTTATTGTGAGGGAACTAGGCAGGTTTTAAAGCAAAAATCACTGCTCGACTACACTATTCAAAGAGAGAGTATAGCAACAAATATTCTGTCTTAAAAAAGTAAAGGAATAGCCTGTACTTGTAGACAAAGTGCATGATTTAGTATGCATCAAGCACTATACATTTTAGAACTGAAGAGTAGCTGTGTAGACATTAGATGTGGCACCTTGACATTGCAGGAGTAGTATAGACACAGCAAACAGTGAGGCACTACTCAGAATTACCCTGCATTAAAAATGTACAAAATTTGGCAGCTTAGGATCAACTTCAGAAACATTAGGTCTGACATTGCCAACAAACCAAATTATAGTTGTAGAGGTAGCATGAGATGGTAATGTTGGCCTGCAGTGGTGGCAGGATTTGCTAATACAGGATGGGTTCATTTTTATAAAGGTGAGCTGTGTCTAGACCAGGTGTAGGCAACATTAGAGAGGTGGAGATCTACCTGAACAACATGGGAGAAGTCAAAGATCACCGCTCCCAGTGTCTCCTTCTCACTCCTAATTTAAACCTCTAATTGCAGGACTGCCGTGCCGCAAATGCGTGTATTGCACGGCAATCATGGATTTAAATCAGGTGTTGAGAAGGCAACATATTGCCTCCTCCCCACCTATAAACACACACTTTTCAGAGGAGCAGCACTTGTGCTCGATCACACGTAAAGTTAGGGGTTGGTAAATCAACAGGATACAATAGAAGTCTATGGCTAAGTGTAGGAAAGCTGCAGGTACACTGCACCCGTGGTGTGGGTAAACTGCAGCACATCAGTGTGAAAGCAGCCCTATACTATTATGCCGAGTGTATTGCTTCTTCTTTTTTCCTGCTGCTGGCACCACTCTGAAGACTGCTAGCCGGGATAAGAGATGGAGTGCAGTTGGTATCACTCCACATGAGACAGGTGCCAGCACTACAGAGGAGGGATTTGCTTATGTGGCTCTTGTTTCCTACCACAGCTCCAACTTTACAAGTAGTCCCTCTGCATTGCACTCTGTTTGATGCTCTGGAATGGCAGGTCAGCAAACCCAGACCGAGATCTACCAGTCACCTGACCGCGATCTACTGGTTGCTGATCCCAGGTCTAGAGGGTTCGTTTTCTTTTACAAAACCCCCAACTGCACGAAATGCCCTTTCCAAAAGGATACTGGTCACAGGGTCAAGTTCTGGCCATTGATCTAGCCCCAACAGGTAGCAGTCAAGCTGATCATCTATTGTCAATGTGTCTACATATTTGACCAAAATAATCACTAATAATTTGGTTGGGCTGATGCAGTGTGAAGAAGGGCCTAAAAAAACCTTGCTTAGGCATTCACCACTGCTCCTCTTTTCTCCAACACAAATATCTGCGGGACATTGGCCATGAAAGGGTATATTGTCACTCTCTGGGAAAGAAGATAAGGGGTTCCTCTGCACCACCTCTAGATGGTGTATTTTTGCTCCCTTTGTGATGGCAGGTGAGCTTTGACATTTTCTCCTGATACTGGACCCAAAAGAATGGTCTACCAGTAATGGCCCCATTCCTTGACAGCCCAATTCCTGGGGTAGTTGTGTAGGCATTGCAGCATGAGCCCATCCACCACAAATTCAAATACATAGTAAGATATCCAAGTATGTATAACTTCTCTCATAGATCAAAGTGCTCCTCCTAACAATTATGTCATCTGCATTTCTCTCCTAGACAGCTCCATTTTTGTTCAGGCATTATTCCAAGGAAAGCCGTTACTTCATTACAAAATTACAAATATCTGACACAAATCAGCCCCTTTGGCAGCCTCTTGCTTAGCTACAAATGAAAAATGTTGCAGTCCAATCATGGGGGGAAAATTAGACTGAGGCTCTTCCTGGCTGCAGAAGACTGATGACATCATCTCAGCCAAGGCTACATCTTTTAACTAAAGATCAAAAACTTTAAAATGATAAAAAGTACACTGTATAACTTTTGAAACGCTATACTATTGCTTTATATTCTTACATTTAAGACGGTTTATTCATGCAGACCTGTAAAGTTACTTAAAGGTCTATTTTAATACTGACCTTGGTTCATATTGTCACTATATTGTGGTCTTTGTCTGAACTTTTCTTCTAAATGCAATTATAGGAGCTGATTTAGTTACATTAAGTCTCTCTTACAATATTAGTTTATATGACCTGAATAAACCTTAATCTTCTCCTTAACAGATCTGTTATATCTAGAGAATCAAATTCAGTGTCACTGCAAAGCTATTTCTCCAGTAATATAATAATGATTGTCGTATCCATCTTATCGTAGATTATGTCCTACAAAGCAGAACTGCTGGAAGATAATGTGTTTTTGGGGGCTTGCGGCAAGTTCTTAATGACTGTTTTTCTTGTAGAGAAGGAGACTTGGCTGAGTTTCTAAAAGATAATACATGGAGCTGGCACAGCAACCATTTGGCTACATAACACAGAACACACCTGCAGTGTAGGAGGTAAGGAATATCTAACACTTGGGAGGCTTGTGTGCAAAATGATCACTTGTATACAAATGTAACTCTTTGATCTATGTCTTTAGCTGACATATATATAGCAACTGAAAAAAATACACTGTTTATGTGACTTATCATGTTTTTCATTTTATTTCAGCATTATGTTTACATAGCCACTCCTATACATACCTTTTTTATGTCATTTTGCTGATCCAGTGATGTCACCATTGGCTCTTCTCTTTTTTCTGGCAGCAACAGGGGTGGTCCTTCTTCCAGGACAGAGCAATGCTCATGTAATGACTTCCTGAAGAACTGTGAGGCCAGCTTGCACGATGAAGCACCCATATGAGGTGGGAAAGTGACAGGCTGGGTGTACACTCAATGAGCAGAATGACAGAGTTGCATTCTCTCCTGAAGAGGACTGCCGGCGCTGGACTGAGGAAGTCAGGGACAATGCTAGAGCATAAAGAGGGTAGGTAAATTTTTTTTTTTTTTTTTAGCATAGGAGGTGGGTGGGGAGGGTCCAAAACTATAAATATATATATATATATATATTTTTTTTTTCATAGAATTTAACTAACATTACAATAATTATTATTTACTATCATAACTATACCACAGTTTCCTCTTCAAAGACTAAAGGTACCAGTTCCTGCAAAACTCTGAAATCCACGGTATGAATTAAATAACCCTATTCCTAGATCTTGAGTTTCTCTATAGGCAGTTGTTTGCGTCAGGCACATCATGGATATCACACATTAAGGGACCTGCCTGTCTGCTTCTTGAGAACTTGGACAGCTATTCGAGGCTGGTAGAGATAGATAAGTTTCTCATTGCACTAATCAAGCTCCAGTACAGAATTGACATATACAGCATTTGGACATCTTATACTCGTATGCACATGGAGCTGTCCCTTAAAGAGTGTGCAATGGATGGCTGATGAGCTGCTAAGTAAAGAGCAGTGTCTATTGCAGTGTTGCCAACCTCCCGCAGCATTTTTTACTGGCAAAACATGGACATTTTACTGGCGGAGCACAATTTTTACTGGCACCATGAAAAATAACAGAACTCCTGTTAAAAACTAAGACACGTGATATTTAAATACAACATCAAAACACTGACAATACCCATATCAAGTTATTTTCCTGGTTTGCACTTAGAAAGTCAGCACAGCATGACAAATTATCAGCATCTGATATTTACAGACAGTTGTAAAAATCACTGATTTTTACAAACTGTCAGTAAATTTAATGGCGTTGGCAACCCTGGTCTATTGCAATAATTGCAGTGTTGAGATAAGCACAGATGATTCAGCTCACCCCTTCTAGCATGCAACAGGTCCAGGCCCATACACTTGGTGGTCTTCTGCCCTCAGGTATCCGGGACGCAGTGACACATTCCTTACGAACAGTTTCTCACAAGACTTAGTCTCCCAGCCAGTGGCGGCCCATCCATTGAGAGCGCACAGGCGCCGCCCCCCATCCATACCGCCGAACCCCCTATTCATGTATCCGACCCCTTGCAGGATGCTGGGGCATGAATTACAATGGGAAGGGTGTGCTTTTTTGAAGCACTGAAGCTCTAATAGGCTTCAAAATAGGGTGATACAATAAAATTAAACAGTCGCGCTAAACTGAAAAATAAAAAATTAATTACATAATGAATACAAAAAAAATCCTGCCCCTTGCAGGATGCTGGGGCATGAATTACAATGGGAAGGGTGTGCTTTTTTGAAGCACTGAAGCTCTAATAGGCTTCAAAATAGGGTGATACAATAAAATTAAACAGTCGCGCTAAACTGAAAAATAAAAAATGAATTACATAATGAATACAAAAAATGTCTTAAAGCAATTAATGAAAATTGTCCGTGATAAAACTCATAAGTCCCAAGTGACACTATGTGTAAGAAAGTGCCTAAAATAAAGAGTTGTGAGTACTCGAAGTAAAAGTCCAAAAACATATGTGAAGAAATCGTGACAACAGTCCCAGCCAGAGATGAATGTGTATGATCTTTTTTAGATGAACATCCAAATATCTGTCTTTAAAACTTCACCACCACCAAGGGACATGCACACCATGTGGGGTTAATACATATATACTCTTACCAGAGCAATATGACTCACTATTCCTAGTAAGTCGTGTAAGCAGACAGCTACAACCGGCTTTAGGGTATAATGACTCGCTCCCCTGGGGCTCTATTTCAGGGCAGAATCCGACTGGATGATAAGTGGATGATCGTCCTCCCCAGCAGCACATACCATATGAAGAAAGTGGCAGATAGTGTAATACTGGGGCACCAGGAAGACGTCACGTTTGACGAAACATATAGGGCAGAGCTACGTGCTGACGTCACCACGCCTACACCCGAACGGACGGGCGATCTTTTTATCGTTGTTTGCCGGCTTAGACACGATCGTTGTGAATTTTCTATGTACTTTTGTGAGTATATATTTACATTTTATAATAAAATAGTTTTTTACGGTATTACACTATCTGGCACTTTCTTCATATGGTATGTGCTGCTGGGGAGGACGATCATCCACTTATCATCCAGTCGGATTCTGCCCTGAAATAGAGCCCCAGGGGAGCGAGTGAGCCTTCATTATACCCTACAGCGGGTTGTAGCTGTCTGCTTACACGACTTACTAGGAATTTATTGCATTGCACTGTCTAGGAAATATCATGTGGAACATGGTTGCTGCTTGATTGATTTGATATAGTTTTACCCTTAGCGCGATACTGTTTAATTTTAATTTCAAAATAGTGTGGGCTTGGAGCATAGAGAGTGCGTTTAGAGGTGTTTTAGAATAGCGACCCGTGGGGGTGGTGTTGGTTAAGTGCCACTGGCTGCCTGGGGGTGGTTGTTTGCCGCCCACCCAAAAAAAAACTCCAGCCACCACTGCTCCCAGCTCTGGGCCCGTGCTGTGTTCTTGAGGTTCACCAGGCATTACACAGGAAGTAGCAGCTTGGATGCACCTATTCCAGTTCTTGGTTAAGTACCTCTGCTGCCAGGAAGGAGAGGAAACAGGAGTGGGGGGGGGGGGGTGGTAATTTCACACAGAGCCACTCTAATGTTCACATAGCAGGAAAGCTCAGGGTGAGAGGTGGCTGCTGCACACACAGCATGCTGTTTACACAGAACCCAGCAGCAGGGGAAAGAAATGTGGGGAATCGAGAACACACACAGCCATTCCAGCAGCACAGCCAGCAGCTCACTTTCTGTCCACAGTAGTGTAGGGGAAAGGAAGGAGGAGAGCGGGCACAAGAGCACTCAGCTCTCCTGCTGGTTGACAATGGCGGGGGAAGAAGAGCTGACAGCGGAACACAGCCGGCAGAGCACCCGGCTACATAATCATGTTTTAACTTGTACCTTAAAGTACAACTAAAGGCAACTTACACATTTTAGTAAATCCTCATTTAATACCTAAAAAGTTACACATGGTAATGAATATAATAACTGAAAATATTATTATTTTCCTACCGTATAGCTGCAATTGTGGTCTCTTATCCCCTCCATCAGTTCTCCTTTGCTGTATACTACTAGTGATGATGGGAGGAGTTCAGCGGTGCTAGCATGTAATTTCCTTTCAGTGAACTAGCTTCTGTATCTCCCATAGGAAACTACATTTCCAAGAGTCCTCCTGTCTTCTATCATGCTCAGTCTATTTTACATAACACACACCCATCTGCCAATCAATAGCTGGGCGTCAGTACAGGTTAGTTTGCACACAGATTTGTCTATTAATCTGTTTGCTTCTCTCTGGCTGTTCTCCTCTGGTAATTGGAAAACTAACTGACAAGCTGGGATCAGCCTGTATAGGGAGTAGTGGGTGGGCAAAGGCGGGACATAGGTTAGAGTGGGCAGGGCTACATGGGCTGATCGTGGGCGGAGCCTCATTAGGACTTCTGTGAAGATTGCAATGCCTGAGCTTTCCATGGAATACAAGAGCACCTCCCCCAGTGATGTCAGGACGGCTCTTCAGGAAGCCAGCACGCAAAAGAAGACAAAAGGCAAACCTAAGGCTATTAGAAAAACAGCAAGTAGAGTTGTCTCCTCAGTAAAGGAAGTGCATAGGAGAGCTTTCAGCTACAGGAGACAAGGTAGATATCTCACCATCCTTACTGTTTTTTGCAAAACAACCAGGGTTGCAGGAAAGAAAATCGCTTCAATTTTAGTAACTGTGTTCATGGGGGAATCCCTCCAGTGGAGCCATTGTGTTCTCTCTGCGGGAGGGGGGGGGGGGGGCATGGGAAACGTTTTTTTTTTACAAGCGTCTTACAAGTGTTTTCTGCTCAAATAGCAGCTCTCCACCCCTAATATCCTCTTTTTCTCCTCCCCTAGTGCTTTCTATTGGCTAATCAAAAATGCCTGAAGCAGTAAAATGCTTTAATAAAGCTTGTAAAAAGCTGTAAAAAAGCTTTAAAAAAAGCCAGAAAAACGCCAGTGAATTGATATGCTCAAGTGGCAATGGAGCAGTAGCCATTAAGGGCGCACAGGCGCCGCCCCCTCTGTCCTCACCACCCCCATCTATGCTTTGGATAGATTCATGTATAGCCTGAATCTATCCATGGCCACCCGTGACCACCCCCTATTCATGCGGGCAGCCCCTTGGAGGCGCCGGCCGCATGAATTACCACTGCGGGGTGTTTTTTTGAAGCACCTCATTAGAGCCTAGGCTTCAATATAGTGTGGCTTGTGGCGCAGAGCGTGCCGCCACAAGCCCTTAGAAAGGCAAATGAACATTTGCCTTTCTAACACTAAACCGCTCTCCGCCAATAGGAAGCGCCGGTATGTTTCCCGATTGGCAGAGAAGACAGGTGATCCTATTAGATGTCTTTCTCGTTGAAGGAGGGGGATGCATGGCCGAAGCCAAACCGCTCCCTGCTCACTGGACACAGCTCAATGGACACTGATCCCCGCACACCGATCACCGGGCACTGCTCCCCACTCACCAGACACCGTTCACCGGACACCACTCCCTGCTCCCTGCTCACTTTCTTGTCCTGACTACCCTGGGGGGGGGTCTTCTGTCAGTGCTGCGAGCCCAGCAGCAGGGGGGGCTGTATATCCCTATCTGTGATGCTGCTGTATATACCTATCTATGGCGCTGTATATTACTATCTGTGGTGCTGTATACAATTATCTATGGTGCTGTATTCCCCTATCTATGGTGCTGTATTTCCCTATCTGTGATGCTGTATACCCGTATCTATTGTGCTGTATACCCCTATCAATGGTGCTGTATATCCCTATCTGTGGTGCTGTTCCCCTATCTATGGTGCTGTATATCCCTATCTGTGGTGCTGTATATACCCCTATCTATGATTCTGTATATACCCCTATCTGGCGATGCTACATACCCTATCTGGGGATGCTGGGCTGTATACTCCTGGCACAATGGATGGAATCTATAAGGGGTGTGGCTTATGAGAAGTGGGAGGGGTCAAAAATCAAGGGTGGGGTCTGGCGCCCCCCCACCCTAAAATTGCAGGAATGGAGCTTTAGGAATAAACAAATAGAACCACAGATAATAGCGCACACATACAAAAAAGTTACTTTCAAATCTTACAGGGCTACTTAAAAACACCTGGTCTTAATAAATAAATATGGGGATTTAGTCACACCATATGGCCATACCATGCTTAAGCCCACCACTGCGTCAAAGTACCCCAATTTCAGCGGGTCCTACACTATTAATAGACTGAAAGATAAATCCCACTTCTCTTAACCTTGGGAGATACTTACTCCTTACATGGGAGAGGTGTGCTAGCTGCAGATTCACTGCTTAAACTGCACTATAAAGGGATTCCTATAACTACTTACTGGTTGATAGTGGAAAGCGGGTGTGTGAATAATTTATGTGGTCCCCAAACCACACTCACACTGTCCAATTGGACAAAATATTCCCCTGAAAACCCAGGGGATCGGACTATCACAGCACCACTGTGTTGAGTTAAACAAACTTTACATCATAATTAAAATTGTTCAGTTTATTTATACAAGCATAAAATATTGTTTATCAAAAGAACATCAATACATAAAAAAAATGTTGGCACCAGGTAAACCTATTTCTCCCACATGGGAGGATAGACAAACACCCAGAGGTGAAACAAGATGGTTGAGGAGTTGAGCCAAGGACATCTAGAATGCTCTACATGTTTCGCGGGCATGAAACCACTTCTTCAGGAGAGATGTCTAAGGCGATAAAGAGGAGGGTCATACAATGTAGCAATATAACAATTACCATAACTGTATATATTAACCATATCCAAAAATGCATATGATGTATACAACTTGGGGAAAGTAAAAAATGATCCGCTTACCAACATACTCACTCACACCAGGGGGCACAAACCAGTGGGCCAAAGCTCCTTGTCGGCAGAGAGAAGTGGTTGGGTACCTGTAGAGGTCGTGATTATATTGTCCAATTTAGAATCAAAAGATATCGGATTTAAGGGGGGAAAAAAGGGGGG
>BLSH010469704.1:1108749-1122447 GCA_018402905.1 Glandirana rugosa
ATCTTCTCCGAAGGAAGACCCTGCTGTACGTCTGGTTAAACTACGTCACACGCCGCATACCAGATTCGTGACGGATCGACTGGGGGGTGGGGAAGTTGGAGACGTCGTTACGACCGTCGTGAGTATGTAGACAAAGGGTTTCTGTTGGAAACATATACTGCGACTCGTACACGTGAGTTGAAGAAACCAGCTGGTACCGTTCCGTTCAACACTCACCTTGGACAGGACAATTTGGCGACATACCAGAACCGGTGGCACGACGTCGAGTCAAAGTCCCAGAACCGTTAGAAGAATATCTACATAAAGATGGCCTAGGCTATAAGAAGATTGCCAAGACCCTGAAACTGAGCTGCAGCACGGTGGCCAAGACCATACAGCGGTTTAACAGGACAGGTTCCACTCACAACTTGCCTTGCCATGGTCGACCAAAGAAGTTGAGTGCACATGCTCAGCGTCATATACAAAGGTTGTCTTTGGGAAACAGATGTATGAGTGCTGCCAGCATTGCTGCAGAGGTTGAAGGGGTGGGGGGTCAGCTAGGCAGTGCTTAGACCATACGCCGCACACTGCATCAAATTGGTCTGCATGTCGTCCCAGAAGGAAGCCTCTTCTAAAGATGATGCACAAGAAAGCTCGCAAACAGTTTGCTGAAGACAAGCAGACTAAGGACATGGATTACTGGAACCATGTCCTGTGCTCTGATGAGACCAAGATAAACTTATGTGGTTCAGATGGTGTCAAGCGTGTGTGGCGGCAACCAGGTGAGGAGTACAAAGACAAGTGTCAATAATCCAAGTGCAGCACTTCCTCTAATGTGAACTGACTAGTAAATGTGCATATATATATATAACAATACATGTGCATATTACATATATAATAAGATCTTATGCAATAAACCCTAATACAATAAACAATCAATATGTGCAAATAAGTGCCTGTAAGTGCTCATATGCATAAATTAGTCTATTCTAGAGGTGATACCACTCTATTGTAGATTTCATAACAATCCCAGTGGTTCACTATCCAGACCAAAAATGATGAGAAGGGAAAAAGAAAAAAAAAAGAAGAAAAAATTGAAACCAGGACGCTTCAATATAGTGTTCTTGTGCTCATAGACAGTAATTGAGAAAGATACCCAAAGTCCTCCAGTGATAATAATAGGAATTATATTCCTCACGCCTCCACCTTCACTCCGTGCTACAATACATCTCCACCAGATGTGCCCTCACCTTATGGACATGCAAAATGCGCCTGATGTTTGCAAACATTCAACTGAGGCTATGGTAATAACTCCTTTTCTCCACTCCCTCCTCATAGGGAAAGCTCTCTTACTTCCGCTGTGCAGCTGCAAGCTCCTTCACTCTCCATAGATGATAGTGCTTACCAGTATAAACACTTTAATAATATAAAACCACAAGCCAATTTAACACTCATATGTATTCAATAAAAATCAAACCTGCATGTAAGATTGTTACAATGCTTCAGTAATATCACCTTTCCTGGGTACTGCAGCTTCCTAGAGATTGGTAGTATACTCCTTCACACTGCGTTGCTCTGCTAGGCTGTATGTTCTGTTGCGTCCATTGCGGGCCCCTCCTACCAGTTTCGACAAGCCTCGTGTCTTCCACAGGGAGATCTCAATTACTGTCTATGAGCACAAGAACACTATATTGCACCATCCTGGTTTCAATTTATTCTATTTTTTTCTTCCTTTTTCTATTTTCCTTGCCATCATTTTTGATCTGGATAGTGAACCACTTGGATTGTTATGGAATCTACAATAGAGTGGTATCCCCTCTAGAAGCACTTTATGGACTAATTTATGCATATGAGTACTGTGACAAACTGAAGCAGAGCATGATCCCCGCCCTTTGGAGACTGCAGGGCAGTATTCCAACATGACAAACACACCTCCAAGATGACCACTGCCTTGCTAAAGAAGCTGAGGGTAAAGGTGATGGACTGGCCAAGCATGTCTCCAAACCTAAACCTTATTGAGCATCTGTGGGGCATCCTCAAACAGAAGGTGGAGGAGCGTAAGGTCTTTAACATCCACCAGCTCTGTGATGTCCTCATGGAGGAGTGGAAGAGGACTCCAGTGGCAACCAGAGAAGCGCTGGTGAACTCCATGCCCAAGAGGGTTAAGACAGTGCCGGAAAATAATGGTGGCCACACAAAATATTGAAACTTTGGGCCCAATTTGGACATTTTCACTTAGGGGTGTACTCACTTTTGTTGCCAGTGGTTTAGACATTAATGGTTGTGTGTTGAGTTATTTTGAGGGGATAGCAAATTTACACTGTTATACAAGCTGTACACTCACTACTTTGCATTGTAGCAAAGTGTCATTTCTTCAGTGTTGTCACAAGAAAAGGTATAATAAAATATTTACAAAAATGTGAGGGGTGTACTCACTTTTGTGAGATACTGTGTGTATATATATATATATATATATATATATATATATATATATACAATTTTTTGCCAAAAAAATGCACAGTACTGTATATATTTTATTTTCTGATAATTTGTACACGTTTCCAATAATTTGAAATGTAATGAAGTGATATCTGTAACTATAGCAGCGGTTCTGAGATGAGCAGCTGTCGCTTCCCTTGCACTCATCACATGATAGATATTCTGAGAAATGACAGTTATGACATGCAAGGATGTGAACAGCATTGTCCTCATCAGTCTATCAGCTCAAAGTCTCATCACATTGAGGTGAGTAGGTCAGACAAATGAAAATGCTGCAGGCACATCAGGAACACAGTATAAGTGTATGTACCAAAAATGACAAGTACATGTACTAAACAGATGAGCGGAGCTGAGCAGCCTGTTCCCCTATGCCTTATTAACATATGAAATGACAGTCTGTGCCATATGGGCTATCACAGTCAGGATAACATAAGGGCTATTTATTATTACTATTATTATTATCTTTTTGGTTAAAGTCCTATAATATATGGTTGCTAAATGTAGTTATTCTGAGGTCCGGTGCCAGATTCTCAGTTGCACAATTTCAGGTTACATCCCAGTTGTTCTTCTACTAATTATACACTGCATTAGCCATGATACTGTCTCCATTGCCTGAGCTGTCACTTCGTAACACATCTCATGGCAGCCTTTTAAAACAATGTTTTACCTGCTAGCTAATCAGCATGTCAAACCACTGACAGAATCCCTCCTACAATTGTCTCACTTTGTCCTGCTTGGGTCTTTTTATAGAGCATTTGCCTGCACATGCATGGATTACTTGCTAATACCCAAAGGGCCATGAATATTTCCTAAAGGGTGAATCTACAAAAAAAAATGATATTTGAGAGATGATTAGGGGTTGTGGCCTGTTGGGAACTCCAGTGGCCACGTCAGACTGATACCCTTCGTCCATGTAATATCTCTCTTTCTGAAAACTACCAGAGAAGTCTCAATTCTCCAGCTGCACTGTTCACACTCCATTGTACAATGTATTAAAGCTCTGACAGAAAGTACTTGTTTTTCTTTGCCTTTATCTAGCCAATCGGAACGATCGTATGCTGGTGCGCCTGTGCAGCAGAACGGGACAACGCACACGCAGGCGCAACCAGGACGCACGGTGCACCAATGAGCTCTGAGGCCGCCCTATTTAAGGCAGCCCCTGACTGCAGCAAATCGCTGGATCGTCTTCAATCCCTCTCTTGCACCGGCACCAGTGTTCTGTTCCTGTGATTCCTGTTGGGACCCGGCTTGCCCCTTGGCCTGCTTCTGCTCTTCTCCCTTGGCTTTTTGATCCCAGCTTTGCTCCTGACTACGGCTTATCTTCTCCAACGTTTGTACCTCGGCCTGCTTACGGACTTCGCTTCTGTTCACCTGTGTTTGACCCCTGGCTTGCCTAAAGGACTCTGCTACTGATCTCCTGTGTTTGACCCCTGGCTTTTTCCACTGAGACTGTCAAAGTGGGATTCATTATTTTCCTGCTATCAGAGGAACCCCAGGCCTGGGCACATAATCTGCTAGAGCAGAAGAGCCTCTCACTGGACTCTGTTGACATTTTCTTTGAGGCTATGGCCCAGTTGTATGATGACCCCCAGCGCACCACCACCGCTGAGGCTGCCCCGCATACCCTGCTTCGGGGCAAACGCCCTGTCGACGACTACACAGTTGACTTCCGGAGATGGTCTGCAGACACTGGGTGGAATGAGGCCGCGCTTAAATATCAATTCCGGCAAGGGCTCTCAGAGACTCTTAAAGATGAGCTCGCCAGAGTTGAAACTCTCACTACCTTGGAAGGCCTGATCCAGCTATCCATCAAACTGGACAGGCTCCTGCGGGAGCGATGGTCCAAGCGACTCCGCACCTCTCCACCCTCCTGGATGCTTCCCAAAGTTGTTCCTGCTCCATTACCAGCTCCTGGTCCGAATACCTCCACAGCCTCTGAAGTCGAACCAATGCAGCTGGGTGTGATCCGCTCACCACTCACTCCAGAGGAGAAGCAACGTCGCCGACGGGCCAACCTGTGCCTCTACTGTGGGGGTGTTGGTCACTACTTGCTCCGCTGCCCAGTAAGACCTAGTAAGTCACCTTCACACCATGTAATGAACTTTCAAGTTGCTGGTCCTTCTCTTTCTCACTTTGTCCTTCCTGTTGCCCTACAGATGGCGGGAGAGGAGGTCCGGCTTCTGGCGATTATTGACTCTGGGGCCTGCAGCTGCTTTTTGTACTGTACACTGGCAGAAAGACTCCGCACTCCTCTTCACAACAAGCAGCAGAGTCTCCAGGTCCGCCTCGCTGATGGTTCTCTACTTTGTTTGGGACCCGTCACACAAGAGACCAGGCCCATCTTCACCACCACTGACTCAGGTCATCAAGAGTTCCTATGTTTTGATATTATCAGCTCTCCCATGTTTCCCATTATTTTAGGACTTCCGTGGCTACAGGCCCATGGCACTCAAATAAATTGGTCCAATAAAGAAGTCTTGTTCTCCTCTACCTACTGTTCTCAGCACTGTTTTGTTCATGTTCCCAAAAGACCTGCCACATGTCTAGCCATCCAGTCCAGCACACATTCAGAAGTTCCGGTGGAGTATCAAGAATTCATGGAAGTTTTTGATAAACAGGGAGCTGACACATTACCACCCCATCGATCCTATGATTGCCCGATAGAGCTGCCACCCGGGGCAGATATCCCATTTGGGTGGATATTTCCCTTATCAGAAGTGGAACTGGAGGCCCTGCGGGTTTACATCGATGAGAATCTGGAGAAAGGCTTTATTCGTCCCTCCTCATCTCCTGCAGGGGCGGGTATCTTCTTTGTGGAGAAAAAAGACGACACCCTCTGACTGTGTGTGGACTATAGAGACCTTAACAAGATCACAGTAAAAAAACGCTACCCCCTTCCACTCATTCCAGAACTTTTTCAAAGATTCCGGTCAGCTCAGATCTTCACTAAACTGGATCTACTAGGAGCCTACAACCTCGTTCGGGTCCGTGAAGGTGATGAGTAGAAGACAGCCTTCAGAACACGCTTTGGGCATTATGAGTACCTGGTGATGCCATTTGGACTGTGTAATGCACCCGCAACCTTTCAACATCTGGTTAATGACATCCTTCGGGAATTGCTGGATCACTTCGTAATTGTCTATCTTGACGATATTTTGATTTTCTCCGCTACCTTGGAACTCCATCGTACTCATGTTAAGAAAGTGCTCAGGAAACATGGACTGTATGTCAAGGCAGAGAAGTGCGACTGATAGCAAATTTCCATCCAGTTCCTGGGTCTGGTTATCTCCACTGGGGGCATTTCAATGGACCCCCAAAAGGTGAAAGCAATCCTGAATTGACAAAAAAGGGGTTCAGCGATTCATCGGGTTTGCTAATTTCTACAGATTTGTGAAAGGGTTCTCTGACATCATTTCACCTGTTACACAGTTGACTCGACAACAGGTCCGGTTCCATTTGTCCCCTGAAGCCCAGACCGCCTTTGATAAGCTTAAAGCCCTGTTCGTCTCGGCACCGGTACTTCAGCACCCCGATCCAACATTACCCTATGTGCTGGAAGTGGACGACTCAGAGATAGCAACTGGTGCAGTACTATCCCTACATCAAGGTCCTAAGGCCCTTCTTCACCCCATAGCCTTTGCGTCCCAGAAGATGACCCCTCCAGAGAGGAATTATGACGTTGCTGACTTTTGGCCATAAAATTTGCCTTGGAGGAATGGAGATACCTATTGGAAGGAGCAGCTCATCCTGGAGTATCTTAGGAATGCTAAGCGGTTAAGACCTTGACAAGCTGGATGGGCTCTCTTCTTCTCCAGGTTCAACTTCCACATCTCCTATAGGCCTGGCTCCAAGAATGGGAAAGCTGATGCCCTGTCCCGGATGTTTCCTGATACTCCTGAAAACCTGAAACCATCTTGACGGCACAAAATTTTTTTCTTATCCAGCCCGATGTGATGACAGCTATCCAGCAGGCCTCCAATCAATGTTCAGAAACAGAGGCATCCGGGCTGATAAGGAGAGAAGGTTTGTTGTGGGCCCAGGACAAGATTTTTGTTCCCCAGCCAATAAGATTACAGATTCTGAGAACATTCCATGATCACAAGCTTGCTGGGCATTTTGGGATACAAAAGACCTCTGAGCTCATTCAGCGCTCCTTCTGGTGGCCTGATTTGAAACAGGACTGTAAGAACTATATCAGCTCTTGTACAGTGTGCCAACGAAACAAGGGCTCCAACACCATGTCCTGGGGTCTGTTAAGGCCCTTGCCTATTCCTGAGCAACCCTGGAAGACGATTTCAATGGACTTTATTGTTGACTTACCCCCCTCAGAGGGTTTCACTACCATCTTGGTAGATGGCACACTTTTTACCCATGATTGGTACTCCTACGGCCTCTGAAACAGCAAAGATCTTCATCAAGGAAATTGTCAGGCTGCATGGAATACCAGACAACATCGTGTCTGATAGAGGTCTCCAGTTTACCTCTAAATTCTGGAAAAATCTTTGCAAGTTCCTATCCATCGAGGTATGCCTGTCATCAGCCTATCACCCGCAGAGCAATGGGCAAACAGAGAGGACCAACCAAACGGTGGAACAATATCTGCAATGTTTCTGCACCTGCTCGCAGGATGATTGGGCCTCACTTCTTCCATGTGCGGAATTCGCATATAATAATTCCATTCATTCTGCTACCAATCAGTCACCTTTTTGGGCCAATTATGGGTTCCATCCCTCCTTCTTGCCCAATACCATACCTGAAGCCTCAGTCCCCACAGTCCAGGACCGAATTAACTTTCTCCAGTTTAATTACCTGCGCCTCCAGGAGGCCATGAAGGAAGCACAGGAGAATTACAAGAAGTTTCATGACAGGGGAAGGAAGGAGAATCCAACATTCAATGTAGGAGACAAGGTTTGGCTGTTGGCTTTAAATCTTCGACTTACCTGCCCTTCCCGGAAGCTGGGACTGAGATTCATTGGGCCTTTTGAAATCAAGAGTATGATAAACCCTGTGGCCTTTGAATTGGCTCTCCCCGGTTCTTACAAGATCCATCCGGTATTCCATGTGTCCCTACTGAAGCCCGCGGTGCCTAGTCCTTTTCCGGGAAGAGAGGAAGTACCACCACCTCCCATCTTGGTTGAAGGTGAAACTGAATTTGAGGTGGAACACATCTTGGACTGTAGGAAGAGAGGCAGACAAGTGCAATATCTGGTCAAATGGAAGGGATACCCACAGGAGGACAATTCCTGGGAACCTGCTAGCAACATGCACGCACCACGCTTGATTCAAGCCTTCCAGAACAAGTATCCAGAAAAATGGGCCAGTATGGGCATCCAGAGGCTGCCCCTTTGGGGGGGGGGGGGGCACTGTCAGAGAAGTAACAATGAAGTGCTGAACGTTCGTTCCAATAGAAATCGGAACGTTCGTGGCAATCGGAACGATCATTCCAATCGGAACGATCGTATGCTGGTGCGCCTGCGCAGCAGAACGGTACGACGCACACCCAGGCGCAACCAGGGCACACGGCGCGCCAATGAGCTCTGAGGCCGCCCTATTTAAGGCAACCCCTGACTGCAGTAAATCGGTGGATCATCTTCAGTCTTTCTCTTGCACCTGCACCAGTGTTCTGTTCCTGTGATTCCTGTTGTGACCCGGCTTGCCCCTTGGACCTGCTTCTGCTCTTCTCCCTTGGCTTTTTGACCCCGGCTCTGCTCCTGACTACGTCTTGTCTTCTCCAAAGTTTGTACCTCGGCCTGCTTACGGACTTCGCTTATGTTCACCTGTGTTTGACCCCTGGCTTGCCTAAAGTACTCTGCTACTGATCTCCTGTGAATGACCCCTGGCTTGCTTAATGGACTTGCTACTGGTCTCCTTCTCCCCATTGCTGACCACCTGTGTATGACCCGGCTTGTCCTCCTGTTTTCTCTGTTCTGGTTGCCAGCTCCACCCGCAGTACTGACGTGCAACCCAGCCAGGCATTTATCGCTTTTCCGGTACTTCGGGTCAAGTCTATCCCCGCTGTTGGTAACCCGTGCTTCTCTGCGCACTGTACCTCCTTTATCATCCTCAGGGGTATACTGCGTTTAGCCGCAAGGGGGTCCCTCTCAGCATTTCGGCTTCAGGATCAGGTACGTCTGTGACATCTGTAGTGTATCAATGCTTTACTAAACAGAAAAGCTGCACATACAACTGTAGGATACACAATACAACACAACTTATAGCTTACAAAATATGTCTACAACATGCATAATAAGTAAACTAAATGAGTTACTCAACTTGGGGGCCAAAACGTAATGTCCTTCTTTGCTCAGTCCAAATCTAAACTTCTCCAAAGTTTTCCAGCACATGGCAGCCATGTCTTGCTTCTCCGTCTTCTCAAACACAACTCCTTTGTCCTTTATGGTTGTTTTCAAAAACCTCCAGCCCCTCCCACCAACTTCCTGTCATCTGCTTCCTGCTAGAGAATTTACTCTCTAGCCATCTAACTGGTCTATTTACATATCAATGGAGGGGGAAGGGGGAAGCTTGGCTTCCCTTGAAAGGCACATGGCCTAAAAATCTAACTCTGTATTATTTATTAAAGGCATTAATAGCCATAGCAACACAGTACTAGAACCCTTTTTACAGCCTGGAACAGATGAGCAAACCGTGGGATATGTGTAAAGATATAAAAAAAATAACAAACATGTCATACTTATCTACTCTGTGTAATGGTTTTGCACAGAGCAGCCCCAATTCCCTTCTTTTTGAGTCCCCCACCGGCGCTCCTGGCTCCTGCCCCTTGACCAGTGCAACCAACAGCAAGCTGTCTGCTTTGGGGGCAGTGGTGCATGCTCGCTCCTGAAGCCCACTCTAAGCGCCCATAAGACACATAAAGCTGTAGCTCGGCCCCACCACCTCTCTCTCCTCATTGGCTCACTGGCTGTGATTGATAGCCAATGAGGAGAGAGAGTCCTTGGACAGCCAGCGCTCATGTGCACATAGTTGGATCGAGAGGGGGTCAGGAGAATACTAGGGCTGTCTGTGGGGGTAGCAGCACACAGAAGGTTGTGAAGAAGAATGCATAAAAGTGAAAAAAAACCTTCAGCATTTACAGCCACTTGTAACTGCAGGGAGTGTTATAGGTATTGGGGACTTTGTGTGGAGCAGATGTTACAGGATTGATGATCAGGGGGCCCTGGTTGTTATCTTAGACAAGACAGAAGCATAGATAAATAGAATGAAATAAATCAGAAGTGGTTCTTAACCTCCCTGGCGGTATTCCCGAGTGTGGCTCGGGGTGGAATTTCAGTACCAAGAGCGGTAACCCCGAGCCACACTCGGGATTGCATCGCTGGATCCAGGCAATGTTACTTACCTTGTCCCCTGGATCCAGCGATGTCCTCCCGCGGTGTCAGCGTGTCTCCCCGCGGCCAGATGATTCCTGTGTGCCGGGCTCCGTTCCCTGCGAGCGTCGCGTCGCACGGGGACGGAGACCGGCGGGAAATTCAAAAAGTGAAACACACACTATACATACAGTACACTGTAATCTTATAGATTACATTACTGTATGAAATCATTTCACATCCCCTTTGTCCCTAGTGGTTTGCCCAGAGCCCTGCATGCACTTTTATATAATAAATGTCATTCTTTCTGCCTGGAAACATGAGAATGTCCATAGCAACCAAAAAGTGTCCCTTTGCGTCAAAAGTGGTTTTTGATCAGCTAGAAAACAGCGATAGTAAATAAGAATCATTTGCAAAATTGAGTGATACTGATTTTTGGGGAAATTTATCATCAGCAACTGAAAGTGACGATAGCGACAATTCTGTAACTGAGCAAATTTCTGCGTTTTTGGTCTGATTACATTATTGCATACATTTTATTACTATTATATTATTATTTTTGATAATTATTTTTAGTTATTTATTATATTATAATTTATGATTTCATTTTTCAAACTTTTTCATAACCGGGATGTCTACTAGACTCTTGTTTGGACAGATTTAAGTGAGTTATTCCTAAGAATTACAGGCCTACAATATAAAACGCCAAATTTTCATGCAAAATAATTGTACCGCTTTTGGAACAAAATTCCAGACAGAATCATACCGCCAGGGAGGTTAAACATAAATCATTACAAAACATACATTAAACACTTCCGGACCGCTGATCGTGTATATACCGCCACTTTTTCGTTGTCTCTTCCACTTACCAGACCCACCGATAGTGACATAGACAATCAGGTCCGCTCCCCACTGCACTGGATGCCGAGTGAGCGGAAGATGCCGCCCACTCGGCTCCATAGCATTGACTGGCGGAAGCGACGTCAAACGTCACTTCCGCCCAATGCTCTTAAAGAGGACATTTTTTCAAGTGTCATTTTTTTTATATTGCATTTAAGTGTATATATAAGATCTGAGGTTTTTTTTACCCCAGATCTCATATTTAAGAGGTCCTGGCATGCTTTTTTCTATTACAAGGAATGTTTACATTCCTTGTAATAGGAATAAAAGTGATCAAAAAAATTTTTTTTTTAAAGGACAGTGTATAAATAAATAATAAAAAGCAGAAGCGAGCGCGTATGTATATCAAGCCCGCATATGAAAACGGAGTCCAAACCACACATGTGAGGTATCACCACAATCGTTAGAGCGAGAGCAATCATTTTAACTCTAGACCTACTCTGTAACTCAAACCTGGTAACCTGTAGAAATTTGGAGACGGAGATTTTTAAGTGCCAAAGTTTGTCGCCATTCCACAAGCGGGCGCAATTTTGAAGCATCGTATGTTGGGTATCAATTTACTCGGCATAACATTATCTTTCACAATATGGAAAAAATAGGCTAACTTTACTCATGTCTTATTTTTTAACTCAAAAAAGTGAATTTTTTCCAAAAATAATCACGCTTGTAAGACCGCTGTGCAAATATGGTGTGACATGAAGTATTGCAACGACCGCCATTTTATTCTCTAGGGTGTTAGAAAAAAATATATAATGTTTGGGGATTCTAAGTAATTTTATTTATTTATTTATTTATTTCATTGTAAAATATCTATTGTATACATGACCCAACTTTACAAGGCAGAGCTTACACTGAGACTTACAAACCCTCTACTTCTTGTTGGTTCTTGAAATTTCTATATGACTATTGCCCTTTTGCACTATGTTATAAGATACATTTGAGTTAAAGAATAATAGCATGTATCATGCTAAGTCTGACACAGATAGGCTATTCAAATAACCTCTGTGTCAGAATTTGCATGATGCATGCTATTATTGGGCTAAAGTTTTCAATCCAAGCATCCAGGTTCTTAAACAGGAAATACATTGTATAACTTGAAAGTAGCACACATCTCATTTAAATCCTATAGTATCTTCTTTACACATGGCTTTTTTCTTTTTTTTTTTTTTTTATTGAAAAGCATTTATTTTAACATTATATCTATATGAAGATCCAGAGAAGCAATACAGCCAAGCAAAAAAAAAAAAAAATCAAAACGTAGGCACTAGCACTAAATGTTCAAGGGCAAATACTGTAAATCCACAGTTTGTCATGGATATTTGTATTTGCTGTTCAAATGATATACTTTTTATAATTAAGCAGAACGGCATGCATTAAATTAAGGCAGAAATACTGTTAATCCCTTGAAAAGAAAGGATATTTTTGATCACATATACAATTCACATAATATCCTTGCCTGTTCCATTGTTATTTGTTGCTAATACCAGTACTTGTACATTGCTGGAACATTATGTAACTTGCTACAATGGTTCACATAATATGACGGACATGTATTGTCTACAAACTGATGAAGTCTTCAAAGTATAACTGAAGAGTTCGTTTTGGACAAGTAGAATAAGATTAGAACACCTGCCAGGTTTTTATTGCTGTCTGTGTCCCTGTTAGGGAGATTTACCATCTGTATTTAATTTGGTGACCATTATCACCAAGAGTAAAAATGAAAGAAAATCCAAAGAATGGGTTGTCACGAGAACATGATCTAAATGATCTATTCCCTCAAAACCGGTCAACTGGTGGGGGTGTCTGATGCTGCCACTAACAAAATATAGTAGTTAGGTAAATTCACACTGGCCACAGAAAATCTCATGTGTGCCTCTAGTACAATTTCTTGAGCTACTCTTGATTTTCATTGTATAGTTTATAAATCAGTGTAGCAGCAGAATGGGATTGACAGTAAAAAAATGGTGTATATAGCTGCTATCAAATTGAGTTGTTGCTATTGACATTTATTTGTCTCCAGCGAGTTAGAAAAAACTTAAGGATATGTAAAATGACAGCTAAAGTTAAAATATTTATGAACCCTATTTTTAATAGAGTTTATAGAGTTAGAACTTATATACTGTCACCACCACACAGCCAGCAGATGAGGATTGATCAGATAACATAGCCAGAAAGAAAGTTCCCTGTTACAGTATGTTCCAATCTTTAGTTTAAATTGCTCTCTTATTTTTATTATATTTGTTTCTTAAAAAAAAAAAAAAAGTTACTTTATGATATACACTCCGAGTCATTGATTGGTAAGTCAGTCCTGAAAAAAATATGTCATATGGCCAGATGTATTTGCTAAGGCCAATTCTAAGAAACTTTGGAGACTCTTTGATATGGCATAATACAATTTTGCCCCAAAAGCAGCAGACAAGAGATAAACCTGCCACATGTCTGTATACAGAACTTGCAAACTGCTGTAACTCTTTAAGGCACATGCACATATAACACTTTTTTGTATTTAATAAAATAGCAGTGTTAATGTACATTTCACTGCACAGCTGTTTCCAGGCAGTTTGCATCCCATACCCTTGGCTTGCGCTATGCAGAGGTGACAAACACATTTTCAAATCCTTCAGCCACGGCTTCCATTCTGTTCCCATGGAAACTGTCATTATGAGTTATTGCACGCATGTGCCTTATATGACCTGTGTGATGCCATTTTTATTTTCTAACAAGACATTGCTGTGGTGAGACAAGGAAGACTGTATGTCTGTGACATTGCTCCTGTCCACCTTTAACCTCATCATTGTTAGCGCATTAAGCAGATCCGTTGGAAAATACAATTTTAGCAGTTTTATATTTCTCGAGATTAGAGCAGAATAGTCAAATTTTGTAGAGCCAAAAACAGACTAGAAAGGGCCATGAAAACTTTGTACTGTTCTTAGTGACCAATTTTGCTTACTTTGAGTACATAATCTCACTAGAATGACCTGTCAGATTGTATCTTGGT
>BLSH010469704.1:1128202-1142384 GCA_018402905.1 Glandirana rugosa
CAAATTCACACTAACCGTTGTAATAAAATACTTCGACTATCTTTACATCCTCGACGTATTTCTTTTGACCACTCTGTCGCCGTCATTTGCCGATCAGCCGTCGGCAAGTGGTTAAACAGTTACCTTTTAATGAAACCTGAATATGAGTTTTCCCTGTGGAAGTCCCTAATCACCTCTGTCCTCCAGTTTTCTTTATGCAGCTCCTACATTTCTATCAGCTTCATAAAATAATGTTGCCAATCACACTTAAACCTGAAGTGACTTACTATGGCCATAGCAAACATTGTTGGAATTGTAGTGGAGTGTCAATTTACTCATTCCTTTTCCGATAGCTCCTTGGGTTCCTGGACTCATGCAGGGAAGATACGTTTCTCTGCTTTTCAGCTCTTAGAGTAATACATTCACTCCCTAATAGAGAGCCTTGATGAAGCAATTTAAACTATGAAGCCATCATTCTAGAAAAGGTGAAGTCAGACATACAGATAGTCATCAGGATCACTAGTCACAGGCTTTACTTGAGCAGTAAGCAGCATTTGTTTTGCTGTCTTAGAAGTGAAGGTGTATTGCTGTTCAGACATCTGTTGCAGCAGCTCATAGAGGCCACACCTGATAAAGGAGAGGTAGCTGGGTAAGTGATCTGCAACCAGGTGAGAGGCCCCTACTGTCAGAATCGGTGTGCAGGCAGGATAATAGCATGTAGCTTCTCCTAAAGACCCAATTACTGTGGAGAATCTTCAGAACCAAGCCCTTGATAATTTGCAGGGATTTCAACGACATCATTGATACTTCCCTCGACACATCCAATTCATCTAAATGACACCCTTCTGCCCTGGCCTCCCTTCTTCAAAAAGAAGACTTGTATGACCCATGGAGGTGTCTGCACGACACGGAACGAGACTATACCTTTTATTCCCACCCTCATGACTCTCGGATCGACCTGTTTCTCACAGACAAATATCTTCTCCAATCCATATAGACTGAAAAGGAAGGGTAGGCGGCACTCCATGAATACATTTTAGCACCTTGAAATTTTATTCATCAAATAGCCATGTACAGGAAAGGAGGTAGACACACTTCACTCGCACACCACAAGCTTAATCATTATCATCTCCAATTCTCCATTCTCCAATCCATAACCAATGCACACATAGGAGTGATCACCTGGTCGGATCACGCCCCAGTCTCGATTACTCTATTTGATAACAAACAAGCTCCTAGCCATATGGTCTGGAGACTAAACCCATCCCTCCTCACATCTTCGATGAGTATGGGCAGGATTCGATCTGAGATTGAGTAGTATTTCCAACAGAACGCCCAAACGGTTACTGATCCTTCCATTGTCTGGACTGTGCATAAGGCAGTTCTGAGAGGTTTGTTCATCAAATTAGGCGCCCAACAAAAGAAAATACACATGGCCACGACCGAGAGGCTCTTAACCAAAATAAGAGATCTGGAAACACGGCACAAAAAACTCCTGTTCACAGAACTCATCACAGAATTAAAGAATACTAGATTACAACTTAGCGAACATGTCCACCACAAATTTGGCTATTAGGTCAAACACCTCAAACTCCAGTTTTACGCCTAGTCAGGAGTCAGGAGCCTTTATGGCAAATCAACTAAAAAGACAAGCGGCAAGTAAAAAGATACATTTCCTAACTCCCACGGCAAGAAACTGATCAATCCCTTAGACATAGCTAATGAATTTGGATCCTATTACGCTAAACTTTACAACCTCAAAAACTCAGAGAAAACGAACCAACCAGATAATCCAGCTAATTACCGCCCCATTTCTCTCCTTAACATGGACACTAAATTGTACAAAATGCTAGCCTAATGCCTCTCCACAGTCATTACCCACCTGATACACCCAGATCAGGTGGGGTTTGTACCACCCAGACAGGCGAGTGATGGCACGAGATGCCTCATCGACCTGATACAGCGGGTGGAGTACACCCGAACGCCTTCTCTGTTCCTTTCTCTGGACTGGAAGGCGTTCGACAGAGTGCACTGGACATACTGTACATGCAGAAAGCACTCCAAAAGTTTGGCCTATCGGGAAGCTTCCTGACAGCAATTAGGAACTTGTACTTTTCTCCTAGTGCCAGAATTTGGACTTCAGGGATCAAATCTGACCCACTGGAAATCACCAATGGCACAAGACAGGGGTGCCCATTGTCTCCCCTGATCTTTGCCATGATGATGGAACCCCTTGCACAAGCTATAAGATCCTCGCTGATGATAAAGGGCATTAACTTCGGTAACGTAGAACACAAAATAGGGCTATACGCCGATGATGTCATCATCACCGTCACCGATCCCCAAAATGGTCCACCAAGGCCTCACTCCCTTACCTAGGCATTCACTTAACATTCCCAAGCCACCTCATGTTGACCACTAACCTCAACAACCTACAGGAGAAGCTTTGGGCATTTCCAAAGAATTGAGCATAGTCCCATCCACCTGGGCAGAAAGAATAGCCCAATCGAAAATGTATTTGCTCCCCCATGTTTTGTACATGTTTAGCACAATTCCTGTACCTTTCTTGCCCGGTCAGTTACACCAATTACAAAAATTGATTAATGAATTCATTTGGCAGAACAAGAGGCCTAGAATCAAAAAAGAAACTCTACTTTCCCTGGTGCACAGGGATGGTATGGGAGCCCCAAATATTCAAGCATACCACAGAGCATTAGTTCTTGATCAACTAAAAGAATGGTGGGTACCCAACTCAAGTAAAACCTGGATCCAAATTGAAACCACCGCCATCTCAACAGACTTAAAAATCTTACTTTCAGCCATCACTCTCAACTACAAACCGCAACACTATTATATGGACACAATTACGGCAGCTCTGAGAGTATGGACTGCTTGCATACAAAGAGAGACAGGGACCCCTAGAAAGATCCTCTCCAAATTAAACCTCAAAGTGATAGAACTACTCTCACCAGACCTATCCTTCGAAGCGTGGCGTAAAGCTGGACTGACTACACTTGACCAATTGTACTACCCCTCAGGCTTACTCTCATTCTCGCAACTTCAGCAGACTTATGGCATTCATAAATCAACATTTTTTCTATATCTCAGAACCCGCTCGATTCTCATGAGCAACAAAATATCAAAGGCTGAAACAACACTGCTTGACATAGTAAGGTACTACGAAACACCAAAACCTGCTGTCAAGATCATATCGATGGCACATAATTTTTTGGCGTAAGTTTGCAGACAGTTTGCCCCCAAACAAGCTATGGAATGAAGCCCTCATGCTCCCACGTTGAGCATCCCGGTGCATCACCCACTGGGAATCCCTGTTAAAGCTATTCACAAATGGTACTACACTCCATCGAGATTGGCTAACATATTCCGGTCAACTTCATCATTGTGTTGGAGAGGCTGCAGTGAACTAGGAACCTTATATCACATATGGTGGGAGTGTTGCTTCATCAAACCCTACTGGCAAGAAGTCGCCTCCATGCTATCTTCTCTCTGCAAAAGACCGACCTCAATGTCCTCTCTGGACCTCCTAATAGGTCTGTCAATCCCCACCTGGCCCGACCATGTGCAAGTTCTTGCCACACACATCTTGATTGCCGCACGATCGCAAAAAATGGAAATCAGACCAATCTCCTACCTCCTTGGATCTCATCAGCTTACTAAACTCGCACTACCAACTGGAAGGAGCATTTGCTAAAGCCAATCTCAAAATGTATCAAATCTTGGGAGCCCTGGATTAAGGACCAGAGAAGCACCCCTTTATAACACAATCTAGACTTGACTACCAGTCCTTCCCTACTCCACACATCTTCAATCTTCACCCCTCAGCAGTTTATCACGATCTACAATCCAATAGTAGGGACCATTCGTCTCAAATCAGATCTGAAAACATGTGGAATACCCAGCGGATGTCTACCATTGTTTGTTTGTTTCTTTCTTTCTCTTCCAGACTCATCCCTGGCTATGAACTTCACGGCCAATGAATAGTTACTTATGTTGTTTGCACCTTGTGGTTGTGCGCGCACTGGGATACACTGGCCCATATTAAGTCACCAAACAGGTTCCATCTTGACTAGTTACATCATCAATCAAGACCCGCCTCACAGTATACTCAGGAGCTGCATGATTGATACATATGAGGAGGGCTGCCGGGCCTGCTCCTCGGCCCATCAGGTACAGTGTGAACCCAAGTTGGGGTGCCCGGGCTGAGGAGTGGGTTGGCTGTTCAAAGCACACCTTGAAGTCATGTATGGCCTGCTGTTACCCTATTGTGTGCACAACTGATAGATACTACCATGTATTGTGTTACCAATTGAAGGTGCTATACGTTATAATCTACGGCAAACCTATACTGCCTTTTTTTTTAAACTACTTTACTTATTTTTGTAATGTGCAGAAAATGTAATAAAAACCATTGAAACAAAAAACAATACATTTTTATTACAAACAATTCATAAATTCACAACTAGATCTTTTTAAGGTCCTAAAATTAATTTCCTTATATACAGTTATTCTTAATACTACTGCAACTCCGGGTTTAAGAGCTATTGAGGATAGACTTAACTGGAAAACTAAGGTTAGGGCCCCCTAATTTTATAACCTTTTGGTTATAAGCTGGAAGGCTCAATTACACAATTGTGTTTTATTTGGTTTTATTGTGATATTTGACCTCCAAGTTTCACTGCTGTAGCATCTCCAACATACATTTTCACACGTTACCTCTGTCTACTGCATTCTTCTACATGATGAAAAAAAAATTAAAAACTCTGGAGGGTGTGACATTCAATCTTCTGTGATGGTCACTCACAACACGAGAAGCCGGTTAAACCCGTTTCTATCCTATTCAAAAATGAGTTATCACTTCAGGGTGTTGTATCAAATATTTTGTGTTCATATAAACATTTATTAAAGCTTCCATGACAGTTTGTTTGCAGAGCATGCTGGGCTTTCTAGTAAGAAGGCCTGTCACCGCCAGCTTGCTTGTTAATTAGTCATGCCTATCTAAAAGTCCATTAGGGTCTATGTGCTAGCAAGAGCGTTGGGTATATTCCCTTCCTGTGACATACTCAGCTGGGTGTATTCTGAACTTCCAGAAAGATCAATCAGTTTTGGTTCAGCTGAACTGTTTAAAACTTTTGGAAAATTCTGAATTCCTGACCTGAGTCATAGTAAAGTGAATGATAATCTGAACAAGGCTCCAAAAATGTTGTATTACAGAGCTGCAAATGATGCAGATTTGTGTAGAATGGGTTAAATAACCCTTAGCAACCCTGCCTGATGAGTTAACGGGGCCAAAAAACAGTTTTCATTAAAAATCCTACAAGAGATACTAAGCCAGAAAAGATAAGTAGATGTTAAAGGATAAGTTCACCTTTTGTAACATGTTGCATGTTACACCCATTTTTGGTGTGTAACATGTAACACGTTACAAATGTACTGGCCCCCGTGCACCCCTGATCGCCCGTTTTGACAGAGAGTAGGGGATTTTCTCAATGTCATAATCTAAAGAAAACACTTTGACGTGCTCCTCTCGCCCAGCCGCATCATTCATTCACAGTATTCTGTAAATGAAGGGACTACAACTACCAACAGCCTTTGCGGCTGTCAGCTAGTAGTTCTCTGTGTATTACCACAGCGCTGTTGAGCACTGTGGTAGTTAATTGATTGATTCTTCCTGTCAGTGTAAAACTGCCAAACTATCACGTACCTGGTGGTTGAGTCTGGCTTATGTGGGGGCAACCTCTCTTGCGGCCCTGGTTTGCGAACCCCTGGTAGTGCAGACAGAGAGCTCGGGAGCGCAGGGGGGCATGAGGGCTAGATAAGTCTCTATAGGCTGGCATAGGTCCACTGATGCTCGTGCAGGCTGAAGGATAGTGGTGTAGCCTGGATCGGCAACTGGCTGGCAGCGAAGTACAAAGGGATCAGGCAAACGTGTAGTCAGGTACAGGTTGGGTCGGTAACATGCGGGCAGCTGAAGTACAAGGGGCACAGGCAGAAAAGTGGTCGTAAACAGTCCGAGGTCAAGGCAGGCAGATGGTGGCAAAGTCCAGAAGGGAAGTCGGGGTCACAGGAACAGGAAGTTTTCTCAGAACAAACACTGGGGGGTTAACAGGTTACAGGAACGCTGTAGAATGGACAGCATCTGCTGGAGGGTGCTGTCCGGTTAAATAGGCCGTTTTGGCGCCACTGGCACACCCAGGCGTGCACACACGTGCACGGGTGCGCGCAAATGGCCACAGACCCCGGAAACAGCCATTTCTCTAACATTGCCCCCCCCCCCACCAAGGGGCAGCCTCTGGATGCCAAAATGGGCTCTCTTGGCCGGATGGTTTCTCAAAAAAGTCCGGATAAGTTTGGGAGCATGAAGGTTGGTTTCTGGTTCCCATGAGTTTTCTTCGGGGCCGTATCCTTTCCATTTTACAAGGAACAGGGTGACTCCTGCTCTTTTCCTACAATCGAGGATGGTCTCCACCTCGAACTCCTCCTCTCCGTCCACCAGCACTGGTTCAGGTGGGGCGGTCTTCCGTCCTGGAAACAAATCCTTTGAGGAGATGTACATGGAATACAGGGTGGATTCTAAAGTGATGGAGGAAGTTAGAGCTTGTAGGCTACTTTATTAATTTTCCTTTTTACTAGGAGAGGTCCTATGTACTTTGGCCCGAGTTTCTTGGATGGGCAGGACAATCTTAAGTTGGTGGTTGCCAACCAGACCCGGTCACCCGGCTGTAGATCAAGCTCACACCGTCTCTTCTGGTCAAAAACTCTCTTGTTGCGCTCCTGGGTCTGAGCCAGAGTCTCCTGCAACAGCTTATTGTTGTTCTCCAGGAACTGGGTGATCTCTTGTGTGGCAGGTATTGGGCTCTCAGGTACTAGGTGGGGTAGAAATGTAGGGTGGTGGCCGAGATTCGCCCAGAATGGAGACTGCTTAGTAGCGGACTGGACAGAGTTGTTATAGGCGAACTCGGCTAACGGCAACAAGGACACCCAGTCATCCTGGGAGTAGGATGAGTAGCATCGGAGGTATTGCTCCAGGGTCTGGTTGGTTCTTTCTGTCTGGCCATTGGACTGTGGATGATAAGCAGATGAGAAGGCTAACTCGATCCCCAAGATAGAGCACAGAGACCTCCAGACCTGGGATGTGAACTGCACCCCTCTATTGGACACGATGTTCCTTGGGATGCTGTGTAGACGGACCACTTCCTTAATAAACACTTTGGCCGTTTCAGCAGCCGAGGGGGTGCCCTTCATTGGAACAAAGTGTGCCATCTTTGTGAGGCGGTCGACCACCACAAAGATGGTGGTAAAGCCTGCAGATGGGGGCAGTTCCACAATGAAGTCCATGGAGACGTGGGAACAGGGACGGTCAGGGATTGGCAGCGGGTTTAACAGGCCTCAGGCTTTGGTTCTTTCCGTTTTGTTTTGGACACAAATTGGGCAGGCGCCCACATAGTTTTTACAGTCCTCACTCATGTGGGGCCACCAAAAGGTGCAGGACAGTAGCTCTGTCGACTTACTGTAACCGAAATGCCCAGCCAGATGATGGTCGTGACAAAGTTCTAAGGCAGTTAAATGGAGCTCCTCAGGCACAAAAATCTGGGTACCCGACCACCAAAATTCATCTCTTATGGAAAGTCCAGAGTCAGCAGGGGCCGAGGAGCCGGATAAGGTTTGCCTGATCCGGGTTAGAAGGTCCTCCTCGACCAATAAGAACCTGTGAGGAGGCAGAAGTATCAGGGAGAGGTACTTCCTCTGTGTCATGGAACATCCTGGAGAGAGCATCTGGCATGAGGTTCTTAGATCCCGGTCGGTAGGTGATATGCAACTGAAACCGGGAAAAGAACAAAGCCCAATGGGCCTGACGGGGCTTGAGTCGATTGGCAGTCCGCAGATATTCCAAGTTTTCGTGGTCTGTGAAGACCAGAACTGTGTGGATTGCTCCTTCCAGGAGATAACGCCATTCTGCCAGAGCGGACTTGATGGCCAGAAGTTCTCTGTGCCCTACATCATAGTTTCTCTCTGGGGGAGAAGAAGGCAATGGGGTGTAAAGAAGCTTTGAGTCCCTGTCTTTGAGACAGCACTGCCCCGACTGTGGTTTCCAAGGCATCCACTTCCAAAATGTAGGGCAATGTGGAGTCAGGATGCTTTAGGACAGGTGCTGAGGTGAACAGCTTTTTCAGGGTTTGGAAAGCTGTTTGTCCTTCAGTGGTCCAGGCTAAATGAGAGATTTGTTTGGTTAATTGGGTTATCGGGGAAATGACAGCGGAGAAACCTCAGATTAATTTTCTGTAGAAATTAGCGAATTCTACAAAGTGCTGCACCGCTTTCTTGTCTGTAGGGGTTGGCCACTCAAGGATAGCTGAAAACTTCTGGGGGTCCAGAGTAGTACCTGCGGTGGAGATGTGGAACCCCAGGAAGTACACACTTGACGTGCTTGCGATGTTCTTCCAAGGAGGGGGAGAAGATGAGGATGTCATCCAAGTAGACTACCAAGAATAAGACAAGGTAGTCCCTTAAGATATCATTGACCAGGTGCTGGAGCGTGGCCGGGGCGTTACAGAGCCCGAAAGGCATGACCAGGTACTCGAAGTGGCCAAAGCGGGTCTGGAAGGCCTTCTTCCATTCATACCCCTCCCAAATCCAGATCAGGTTATAGGCCCCCCGAAGGTCCAATTTGGTGAACACTGCTGCAGAGCCAAGGCGGTTGGAACAACTCAGGAACCAGGGGCAAAGGATACCGGTTCTTGACCGTGATTTTGTTAAGATCCCTGTAATCAATACATGGCCGAAGGGTGTGGTCCTTTTTCTCTACAAAGGAGATCCCAGCTCCTGCTGGGGATGTAGAGGGATGGATAAAGCCCTTTTGTAGCTTTTCCTCGAGGTAGGCCTTGAGGGCCACTAGCTCCACTTCAGAAAGGGGAAAGATTCGACTGAAAGGGACCTTGGTTGCCGGTAGCAGATCTATTGGACAATCGTATGGCCTGTGTGGGGGTAAAGTGTCAGCTCCTTACTTACTAAAAACATCCAGGAAGTCGTGGTAGGCTTCAGAAATGGCAAGACGGGTTTCCTGGTCTGGCTCAGGATTAAGACTAAGTAACGCTGGTGGTGCCCTTTGGGGCGACGGGAGGCAGTGGTGCAGACAATATTGGGACAGGAACTGGACCTCTCCCATGTTCCAGTTGATGTGGGGACTGTGGATGCGGAGCCATGGGAGGCCAAGGATCACTGGGAACAGTGGGGAGGCAATAGCGTCCAGCAGCAGAAGTTCCTTATGGCCGTGGGCCATCTGGGCTGGCAGGGGAAGGGTCTGTTGGGTCACTGTGCCAGACTTGATAATCGACCTGTCTGCCAATCGGATGACCATTGGGTGTTCTCTGGGCCGGAGCAGGATCTGATGCTGTGTGGCGAAGGTGAGGTCGATAAAACAACTACAGACTCCCGAGTCTAGGATGGCTGGTACCTGTATATTCCCGTCGGGAAGTTGCAAAGAGATGGAGAGAATAAGATGAGATTGGAGGCTCAGTAATGATAGCACTTCTCCTGAAGCTGGCGGTACACACTTACCGGCCTTGGCGGAGCAGTTCCTTACACGATGCCCTGCACCCCCACAATAGAGGCACAAGTTGAGATCCATGCGTCTATGACATTCCTCAGAAGACAGGGATGGTCAGAGGAGCCTGATCTGCATTGGCTTAGGGTGGTCTTGCGGAGAGGAGGTAGTTGTAGCCGGGCTTGGTCCGGGTAACTGGGCACTCGAGGGAGCATCCAGGTGGGTCGCAGCGACCCCGTGGTTCTCTCCGCCCTGCATTCCGGCGGTCAATTTGGATTGCCAAGTTGATTAAGGCATCCAAGGTAGGTGGCACTCTGACACGCGCCAGCTTATCCTTTAGGGGTTCAGAGAGAAACTTCCTGCGGACCCCTGAAAATAACCATTGAACTGAAGAAGGAAATCGTAGACAAGCATGACATATTCGTGTCACTGATCTGGCCTCGTATAACAAGATGGCAAAGTCGACAATGTCGACTATTTTGAAAGCTGCCATCAAAGGAGCTGTTGTCGCGAAAGGAGTAACGATGTTAACCAAGCAGAGGATGCAAGTGCTGGAAGAAGTGGAAAAACTTTTGTTAGTGTGGTTGAATGAGAAACAGCTGACAGGTGATAGCGTTAGTGAAGCTATAACCTGTAAAAAAGCCAGGAAATTGCACAGTGATTTACTGAAAAAAACCCTCTACAAGGGTAAGAAGTGAAGAATTTGAAGCCAGTAGAGGGTGGTTTGAAAAATTCCACAAGAGAAGTGGCATCCACAGCAGGGTTGCCAACCACCAGTAAATTTACTGACAGTTTGTAAAAATCAGTGATTTTTGCAACTGTCTATAAATATCAGGGTCTGATAATATGTCATAATGTGCTGACTTTTTAAGTGTAAACAAGGCAAATTACTTATTATGGGTATTGTCAGTGTTTCCATGTTGTTTTAAAATATTAATTGTGTTAGTTTTTAATAGGAGTTCTGCTATTTTTCAGGTTGCCAGTAAAAAATGAGCTCCGCCAGTAAATTTTCCATGTTTTGCCAGTAAAAACCACTGAGGGAGGTTGGCAACACTGATCCACAGTGTGACAAGACATAGTGAATCCAGTTCTGACAAGGCCGCTGCAGAAGCCTACAAGAAAGAATTTGTGGAATTCATGAAGACAGAAGGCTAGGTCGCTCAATAAGTGTTCAACTGTGATGAAATAGGGCTCTTCTGGAAAAAGATGCCGTACAGAACCTATATCACGCAGGAGGAAAAGGCACTTCTGGGGCACAAGCCCATGAAAGACAGATTGACCCTTTTGCTGCGTGTGAACACGCCGATCTGAAGATTAAGCCACTACTGGTGTACCATTCCCTGTCCCCTCATGCATTCAGGGAATAGAATGTGAACAAGGCCAGACTGCCTGTCATGTGGAGGGCCAATGCGAAAGCTTGGGTCACAAGACAATTGTTCATGGAATGGCTGCATGAGGTGTTCGCACCCACCGTAAGAAAATATCTTTCTGACAACCAACTGCCTGAAAGGTGCCTTCTTCTGATGGACAATGCCCCGACACACCCTTCAGCCTTGGTGGATGATATGGACGCTGAGTGTGACTTCATAAAGGTCTAGTTTCTTCCCCCCAACATGACACCTCTTATGCAGCCCATGGACCAGCAAGTGATCTGCAACTTCAAGAAGCTGTACACAAAGGCTCTCTTCACTAAATATTTTAATGTCACTGAAGAGACATCCTTGAGTCTGAAAGAATTCTGGTGGCTGCAAGAAATGAATAAGAAATATTAATATGGAAGAATTCATATTTTACCTGACTAAAATAAATACATATTATTTTTTAGTCAAAAAAAGTAAAAAGAATATGCAAAACACCATACAGTACATGGCATTGCCTTAAATGTAGCATACTGTTAAATATAGCATACAAGCTGATGTTTCTAAAACTACTTTTGACACGTTTCATAGAAATATAGCAAAAAAAATAATAAAATGTAAAAGTATAAACTTCTTTTGAAAAAAAAACATGAAAAAGCATGCATGTATCTAAATAACTCTCTCTACATTTGGAGGCTGATTCATAGAAAATAACAGGAGTGTATAAATGGAGTTGTTGCTTGTCTTCACATTCTATTTAAAAAAAACTGAAATAAGGATTCTAATTGATTGCTATGGGCTACAACTTTAATTTTGTGTTCATTTTCTTTTTTTCAGGTTTTCATGAATCAGCAACATGTTTGTGTACAGATATTGCAAAGAATAAGTTGTTTCAGTCACACTGCAGTCAGACATATTGCCAAGGACAAATCAAGGTCCTTGTGGAGCTAAGATAATTGACAATGCAGTTTCCCCTTAGCGTTTTTTGATTACATATTGTATCTTGCAAGGCTAAAGTATTATTTTACTGCCTATTGCAAAGGCAGATATTTTGCAAAGAACAGTGTGATGCTGACTTGGCCCGTGTGCCCCCCCTCATCTGTAATCTGCGGGTTTCTGCTTGGTCTCCTGTGAGTCTCAGTCTCCAGCGGTGGCACAGCACAGGGATAAGACAGCTGCAGGGAGAGGAATATTTTTAAACTAAGTGACAGATAAGGAGTCGGTTTGATTTAAGGTCACCTGTGCATTTCAAGGATAATTTTAGATGATGTGATGGGACCTCACATTCAGGGTCTCTGGGATGTCTTAGACCTTTAGAATGAACTTTTAGATAAAATACACAGTAAGAATGTACTGCTTTTCACATCAGTAAATCCCTTGTTGTCATCACATGCAGAGGCGCTCTCATCAAATATAACCCAGCCTGCTGACACTGCTTGACTTTTTTTTACTTCGGTCTATTTCATCTCAAGTCACTGCTTTAGGTCAACTGGCTTTAACTTATTCAGATACTTCTGGTCAAACATAAAATGAAATATAATAGAAGAATTTAGGACTAACAGAAAAGAATATTATTTTAGAGCAAGGAGCTGCTAAATGACAAAAAAATTAACAGGGGTCCAAAAAAAAAAAAAAACAGTAGGCTACTTTTAACCAGGTCCTCTGCACTGTTGACCTTTAAAGGATGGTTAATTGTATATTGGGTATGTTGGTTCTGGTAATACAAAGGGCTTGTGTACCCAACATTTATTTATATCAGGATTGCTTTTCTTTCCAAAGAAGTCAATAAGAATGCAAAAACAGCACAAGCTGATCAGAAGAAGGCTGAAAAAACTACCAAAAGAATTTAAAAGGCTATTCTTAAACTGATCTCAAATGCAAGCTGAAACCATCGGAAACCATGCACAGAGATAGCAGCCAGGGTGAATGGGCAGTGGGTGGAGAGATATGGAAATGAAACTGTAACAAGAACTTTAGCCAGATGGCACTATGGCAAAAAGGCATCCAATACACAAAGACATAGCAGCCATAACCATAACCATCACAAGGCTGGTCTCTGACTAGACAAGGTTGAGGGCGTGATGTCACCACCCTGTTTCCATACCTCGTCCAACCAGAGAATGCTTTGCATTCACTGAGAAAATGAAAAACAATCTCTGAATGGCACCCATGCCAAACAACTGACCTTTGTATTCAGAATGCAGCAGGACAGCTGCTTGGCACAGGACCTGGAAGTTAGTGGAGATATGTGTAATAGTGGTGTATGCTTTAGTGTAGGGATATGCAATTAGCGGACCTCCAGCTGTTGCAAAACTACAAGTCCCATCATGCCTCTGCGTGTCATGCTTGTGGCTGTCAGAGTCTTGCTTTGCCTCATGGGACTTGTAGTTCTGCAACATCTGGAGGTCCACTAATTGCATATCCCTGCTTTAGTGATCTCCAGCTTCTAGAGGGATCCCGCAGGTAATGTACAGGGTGGGCTATTTATATGGATACACCTTAATAAAATGGGAATGGTTGGTGATATTAACTTCCTGTTTGTGGCACATTAGTATATGTGAGGGGGGAAACTTTGGGGGCCATTCAACTGGCCCACGACGACCAATCCACTTTCCAGGAAACTGTGAAATTCCCAATAAGTTTGATGTGTCACATGACCCTCTTTCTATTGAAAAAACAAAAGTTGGATTCAAAATGGCCGACTTCAAATTGGCCGCCATGGTCACCACCCATCTTGAAAAGTTTCCCCCCTCACATATACTAATGTGCCACAAACAGGAAGTTAATATCACCAACCATTCCCATTTTATTAAGGTGTATCCATATAGGGCGTGGCCTGAAGCAGCATGTGATCGGAAGTGTTTTTCAGCAGCTCCAGATCTCCTCGGCATAATCCTTTGCAATCCTGCGTGCCTGTACCCTGTGAAGCCTCAATCCACCTCTGCCTGGTTGCTGTACGGCTTCCCCAGCTCTGTGAGGCGATAGTTGATGGGAAAGAGGAGAAAGAAGCAGCCTCCAGCCGCAATGAATATCACCACTCGTTCAGGCCTTGGGGGCCAAGATGGCCGCTGCTCCACCGCCCTGCTCCCCTCCTTGGCATCCACGCCGGAGCTGTTTGGAGAAGACCCTGAACTCCCCCCTTCTCTGCCTCCCTCCCCGGGAGCTGGGGCTCCGCAGGAGTTGCTGTCACAGACTTCTCCCAGCGATGAGGACATGGAGGAAGAACCTACCCTGATGGATGTACTAAAAACTATTAAGGTAAATCACTGTGACCTGATGAGGA
>BLSH010469704.1:1147213-1157700 GCA_018402905.1 Glandirana rugosa
GACGACCCTGTTGCCCCACAGGAGGGTTTTCCTTAGGGGTTACAGGTCGGTTCCAACGGTCTAGAACATTTGTTTTACAAGATCTGGCAACCTTGGCTGGACATTGGGGATTCCTTTTGGGAGGACACCCCGTTGTCCCAGCAGTAGGGGGGCGGTGGACGGCTGACTTGTGCCTGGGTGACTGTGTAATGGGGTCGGTTGAAGACGTCTGTCATTTTCCCCCCTCCCCCTTTGTTGGGGGAGTTCTCCTATAACAGCAAGGAGCTGGTGAGGTGAGGTGTATGGGTGAGGACCTGAAGAGTGGATCGTGTGTGTGTGGGTGAGTGTTAGTTGAAATTTAATTTTTATTTTTTTGGGTTATAGTATAGTTTTTGTGTTTCTGTACACTCCTTTGACCTCCTGTACCGATCCGGCCGGGTCGGAGGGACAGGTTTTGGTTAAACTCCTCTAACCGCCCCCCTTTTACAAAAAGGTGTATCCATATAAATGGCCCACCCTGTATATGCATGGTTACTGGAGTTAATACTCCAACATAGTAATGACACAAACCTGTTTTACATCTATGTTAAACGGTAGTTGGCTTAGCAGATTCTCCTTTATTCTTTTTCTTTTTGAGTATAATTAGTAGTTCCCAGTGGCGGACAAGCTCAACATGCAGATATGATGTTTGGGTCCACCCCCAATAAAGACACATACTGTATAAATAATTGCCCACATTCCTGTAAAAATTGTGAGAATACTTCCCTGTCAAGGGAAAACAATGGTAATCTGCAGCTAGTGTGATGGACCTGGCACTGTAGGCTATTTGCAAAATGGAGGGACTGTCCTGAATTAGAAAGGACACTTGGCAACTATGCAAATATATAAATATTACATTTTTTATAGATATGATCACTGGCCCAATGCCTCAGTGGTTCAGAGATATTACAATATCGTTGGTGGTTGAAAAGCTCTATTTTTAAGAAGTATATGTAAACTTCTGTATACTAGTTGCATGGTGGTACTTTTCTGTTCTTCGGCATCAGAACACCAGACTAATAATTATTTTAATGTTCACCTTTGTAGAAACATGCTTTTACAGAACATTTCACAGTCTTGTGTCCAAATGGTAATGTGTAGGCAGGTTGTACTTACATGAGTGTCTACAGAATAAAAGCACGCTAGTCAAAGTGGGGCCATTGGTAGATTTATGTTGGTTTATCTTGCAGGTTTTTTCTCATACATTTATCTTTATCTCTGGAGGATTGCTGTGGTTTTATTCTTTCTATTTTTGCCATGTATTACATTGATTTGACATCCTTCCCTTGATCCAGCAAATTGTATAATCATAGTTTGAGGTCCAAAGAGCATCATTCTTCTTTGTGTACAGCACTTTTCAAATAGACATTACGTTAGAGAATTGATTATGGTATTTTGCAGCATGGTTGTGGACTTTTCTCAGGGAGATTCAGAGGTTGGTTTATGAAAATGAGATCAGCTATGTTTCTTGGAGTAGCCAATCAGTTTTAAGTTTTCTAGAGCAATAAAAAGATTAGCAAACCTAGTTGGTTGTTATGGGCAATAGCCTTTAAATATTTTTGCTCTAGTTCTAATAAATCTGTTTATAACACAGTCGCAATTTGATATCATTTTAAATTCTACGTGATTTTCAAAACGCAGACTGTGCTTCTAATAAATGAAATATTAATATGTTTGTAGGCACTTGAATTGCTTCCCACAATGTGTTGTAGAGATACAGCACTGATCTCAGAGCAAAGTTGTTATCCTGAAATACTATGTGATCATGGTGAGATGAGAAAAAATGTCCATACCCTAACTATTTTCTTCACTGAATTACTTTCTAAAATAAAATCAGCAAAATCTGAACAATTTCAAGGTGTAACTGGATGTGGCTATGCCTACAACAGTGCCTCACTGGAACTTTTTAATAATACAAGAATCTACATCTAGTCTAAAGATTTATTTAGAGACATTCTTACTGCTGTGTGAACTGTAATCCCTCAACACTGCATATTATAACTGCACCAACCATTGCTAAATGAGTAATGTGACTAAATTGTGTTATGTCTTTGGAAAAACTCCCATCATGAGACACCAATAGATCAAAGATCATTTTTTTATATTGTTTTCTGATCCTTGATTATAATGCCTTCAAACATCCAGTGGAAACCTTGACCCTTTAGATAGCCTGCTTTTCTGAACTACCTTTGGTATAATAGTTAATCTGTAATGTTACCTTACAGTGTATCAATTACAAAAGGACCTATGGACCCAAGGAAGCGATGGAAAATTGCTTTCAGCATTTTTTTGTGCTTTAACCACTTCAGCCCCAGAAGGATCTCACATGTTAGGACCAGAGCACGTTTTGCGATTCGGCACTGCTTCGCTTTAACTGACAATTGTGCGGTCGTGCGACGTTGTACCCAAACTAAATTTGCTTGCTTTTTTTCCCACAAATAGAGTTTTCTTTTGGTGGTATTTGATCAAATCTGCATCACTTCTGATCACCGCTATAAACAAAAAAAGAGAGACAATTTTGCAAAAAAAACAATATTTCTTACTTTTTGCTAAAGTACAAATCCATAAAAAAATATAAAAAAACTAATTTATTCATGGGTTTTGGCCGATTTATATTCTTCCTCATATTTTTGGTAAAAAAAATCGCAATCGGCATTTATTGATTGGTTTGCGCAAAAGTTGCCGCGTTTACAAACCATGAGAACTAATTTCTGGCGTTTTTTACAATTTTTTTTTTTACTGGTAAGGGTGGCGATCTGTGATTTTTATTGGGACTTTGATATTGGGGTGGACATGTCGGACATTTTTGACACTTTTTTGGGACTAATGACATTTATACAGTGATCAGAAATTTAAATATCCACCGATTACTGTATAAATGTCATTGTCAGTGAAGGGGTTAACCTGCAGGGGGCAGTGAAGGGGTTAACTGTGTTCCCTGGGCGTGTTCTAACTGTGTGGGGGCTGGGCTACAATTGGCATAAAAGATATAACTGATCCCAGTGACAGGGATCAGTAGATCTTTTAAATGCCCACTGACAGAGCAGGGAACCGCTGTGTTTCAACTCACCCAATAAATAAAATTCAAAATACTAACAACAAATTACAAAGTCATCCACAGCTCTCCCTAGCTACATCACTAACCTCATGTCAAAATAACACTCAACCCATTCTCTTATCTCCTCCCGTAACCTCCTAGTCTCTAGCTCCATCATCACCTCCTTCCATGTTCATCTCTAGGACTTCTCCAGAGCCTCTCCCATTCTATGGAACTCCCTAGCCCAATCTGTCCAATTTATCTCCTACAATGTAAGGCTTTAGGCTATCCCTGAAACTGCATCTATTCAGGGAGGCCTATCCTGCCTCCACCTAATAAACCATATCCTTACTTTCTCCATTCACTCATCCCTCACAATTATTACTTTTTGCATTACTTGACCCTTCCCTTTTAGATTGTAGGTTCTCACAAGGAATTGTGACTTTACTATTGCCTATTATTTAGTAAAGAGCTACATACAATAAATCCTGTATTATAATAATAAATTATTGTTATTATTAATAATAATAATAATAATAATAATAACAAAAAAGTCTTATTCCAATATCAATGTAAGCCAATAAATTTAGTAAGAACAACATGCCAGTCACAGATAGATTGTAAGCACAGTTATTATAACATTGCCTAAACATGGTAATATCTTTAATATTTCTCACATAATGTTTGAAACTTTTTTTAACAGCATGGGCATTTTTTTCTTGATTATACTTGAATACCATATATACTTGAGTATAAGTCGACCCGAATATATAAGCCAAGGCACCTAATATTACCACAAAAAACTGGGAAAAGTTACTGACCCGAGTATAAGCCTAGGGTGGGAAATGCAGCAGCCAGAACACAGGGACAGGGAGCCATTACACAGGTATTGTAGCCAGAACACAGGTATTGTAGCCAGAACAAAGGTATTGTAGCCAGAACACAGGGATTGTAGCCATTTTCACCTGCCCACCACCTGCCCTGGATGGTACTGGCAGGTACTGGCAGGTGACACTGATTGGCACTGGATGGTACTGACTGGCACTGGCAGAAGAGATGAGTAAGGTAGATTCACAATGCACAGATGCTGCTTCTAAGAGCCGCTCTGTGCATGAAACTGTGAGCTAATTACATTGGAATGCAGAGAATGCAGAGAGAGAGCTGCAGATCTTCACTGAGATTGGAGGTGGGTGGGACTGAACAACTAACACCCGCGCGTCCCTCCCACCTCCCCGACATCAAGTTGAAAATCTGACAGCTCTCTCTGCATTCCAATGTAATTAGGTCACAGTTTCATGCACAGAGCGACTCTTAGAAGCAGTGCGCTCTGTGAATCTACTCATCTCTTCAGACCACCCACAGACACTGACTCGAGTATAAGCAGAGGGGGCCTTTTTCAGCACAAAAAATGTGATGAAAAACTCGGCTTATACTCGAGTATATATGGTATATTGATTTTAAGTCTTACTTGAAAAAAAGATGATGTTTGGATTATCTCAAAATTAGCTCTGAATTTCAGACACAAAACAGCTCTCCCAAAAGTGCCATCCATCCCTCAAAAAAAAATTAAAAAAAAGAAAAAAGTTCAACTACCTAAATACTAAATAAAATATGTCTACATTAATTAGGGTCTGTTTTAAAAAAAAAAAAACACCTTGTTCTACCGCATGAAGGCAATGATTAAATATTATTGTCTTTACAACAGGGAAAAACATTGCAGTTGGCTTCTATAATTTTCTCCATGATTAGGACTGGAATATATACTTTCGTTGGGGAAGGAATTTGACTGTACTGTTCAAATAAAGTAGGGAGGGTGACATAGCTGACTTCTTATTGGTGATCATATTGGTGCAGCTGTTTCATTAGTGATTTTGCCTTGTCAGTGATGAATCAGACAACTAGGCCATCAGCATTGGTAGTCTCCTTATTTTGTCAGTATAGGTTTTCTTTAAAAAGTCGCTCAGGAACATTGATTGTTTTCCAATGTAGTAGGTCAGTAATCCTGAAATATTTTTGGGAAAGTATCCTAGAAGGTGTAACAGTGGTCCATGATTGTTAGCTCTGACCCTGATTTGGCTCCAGCTCCAGTCTTGCTCTAGAACCTAGACACAATTTAATTGTAGTTCCAACTGGCTCCAGATACCCTAGCCTTAGCTTCATAAATAAATAATCAAATTACCAGCTGCTCTGCCCAGCTATGGTAAGTTCCTTTTAGAAATTACCTGCAGGCATAATATTATCTTTTGCTTATGTAGGGACACATTTAGGTCATATAGGAATAATTATACTTGACAAAGTTTCTTCATCTTCATCGGGACAGTCTTTGAATAAAGTACAGTACACAGAATTGCCTGATATATTGAAACTTAAATATACACACTTCTTTATTGACCTTACAACACTGATGTATGCATCCAAAACTACACATATGAAGCATCCCTGTAATTAAAATAACTGAGAGAAATGTATTTAGTGTTTATATTTGGAATTTTATTAGTTATGAAAAAAATACATTATGCACTAAACTAACTAAGGCTGCATTTTTTACCATTTTTGTCCGTTTGATAATTATCTGAAACATTTCCAAGAGAACCAGAACCTACGCTAAGTGGAAGAGTGGGTTTGATAATAAAGTTGGCAGTGCCTCCTCCCAGGACAGGGTCTCTGTGAACAGAGAGGATTCCCTTCCTGGGAAATTAACCAGTAATGTAAGTAAAGTAATTGAATTAAAGTAAATACTGCAACCAGCATATAGCATTAAACACAAGTATATACTGTAGATGCACACCAGTATAGAAATAATATAAGCTTTATATAAGGAAAGGTTAAAAATGGTACATACATCCAATGTACAAACAGGTATTACCACCAATTAGGCCCAACAAGAATTGTGCACATATACCCGGGTATAAATAGTTATTAATACCTCCAGATGAATGTTGGACCAAGGTCCAGTTGCAGGGGCTCCTGAGGATAATCATGATGCCGCGACTGCTTTTTTGACCCAAAGACAAGATCAATGGCAATGGGAAGATCCTCCAACTGTTGTCTAACCAGCCTGGAATGCAGCTTCTCACATACACAGAAACTGTGATGACTCACTGGAATTTTGAGTCAGCCTATCTATTTTATGCTTTAGTCCTTCCCTAGTAGTTTCTAATCTGAAATGCAACCGGACTTCTAACTGCCAAAATTGAGCCCTAAGCTAAAATTAGCTAAAGAACCCCATACCAGAAGAGACAGGGTTAATTAAAATAACAAGAGCTGCATATAAAATATATTGCAATAAACAGGTTCACCTACTAATATACAATAACACTTCCTCCTTCTGGGTTTTTCAAAGCCAGCTCCCCAGAGACAGAAAGTGCTCATACATAATGAGTTTTTGTTGCTGTCTTTGTCCCTGCTGGGAAGATTATGTCCTCTATTTGTCCTGGTGACCATTGTCAATAAGACAGAGAGTGAGGGAAAATACAACATTTTAGCTATCACCAGAGCTACATATGAGGGCAAATCATCCAATGGGGACATGTGTTCTGGTGACAACTGTCAAAAATAAGAATTGCCCCACTTTGAAGCAGTTTGGAGAGATTACTGTTGCATCTCCAGGACAGGAAGTGGGGAAACGCAATAACACAAAATAAACTGGAAGGGGTTTTAATATCTCCCTACTCTACTGAAAATAAAAACAAAAAAAATGTTGCCTTTACATACAGTTATTGCTGAGTTTTTGTCATAGTCTCACCGTTTGATTACCCCTGGACGAAGGCATTAAATTCTGCAGGTCGAGGACTGAACAGATCCACATAGATTGATGAGGAGTCCTCTTCAGACTGTGCAATGATGAGGCCCTCTGGCTTTTTGGTACTCATGTAGTAGAGCAGTTTCAATATAGGTTAAACTATGGCAGTGATTCTCAACTCCTGTCCTCGGGACCCACTAACAGGCCAGGTTTGCAGGATAACTGAAATACATCACAGGTGATATAATTTGCTGCTCGGTGATTGCAGTATTCTAGTCTGCATCTCCCCAAGGTTATACTTAAAATCTCACCTGTTAGTGGGTCCTGAGGACAGGAGTTGAGAACCACTGATCTATGGGATCTCTAGTCTGATACACACACAGCTCTGTGTCTGTCTGTATAGTGCTTCTATGTGTGATAAATGGTTGCAGCTGCAAAAAAAAAATTTTGAATAGCGATTGTAAGACATGTTTTATGTAAAGTCTCAAAGTCCCTGGAGATTTTGCCTAGCCTGGATTACAGATTAATAATAATCTGTTTATATTAACCCCCCCCCCCATCACCAACTGAAAATGTTTTTACAGTGTAAGGCCTCGTTTATGCCTGTGGTTGGGAGGAGGGGGTATTTAAACACGCAGTGTTTTTACCATCCCATCAGCCACTACCTCTTAAACTGCAAAGTCAGCAAACAGGTGTATACACATCACAACAAATTTTATCCCCACTGTCAACTGAATGGATCTGGATCGACACTACCCAATGCAGTGGTGTGGGTTTTTAGGGGTTAAAACAGTTAGTAAATAGGAGACATAATGGGGTAGATTTTCTAAAACTGGGGCACTCAGAATCTGGTGCAGCTGTGCGTGATAGCCAATCAGCTTTTAACTTCAGTTTGTTCAATTATGCTTTGGCAATAAAACCTGGAAGCTGAAGAGTGATCCACCTCAGATTACTCATCAGGGTGCAACACAGGTGTAAATGAGTCCTAAAAGTAGTTGTATATCAAAAGGATTGTTTATTTTCTTAAATAACAAGAAAACATCTATCTATGTAACACTAGCAAAAGTGTGCCAGTCTGGAAGGACTGAGATAATGAATGCAATCTGCTGTCTGGTAAGATGAAGGTAAGGAGAGGCAATGGCATACACTGGTCTGTACAATGGAGTGTATAAGGTCAAGCAATGTTGACCATAAAACATATAGCAGTGTATAGTGTCACAGTGTGAAGAATACACTGAACAATATAGTGTACAGGTAAAAAAGTGTGCACAACAGGGGGGAATTTATCAAAACGTAAGCAGACTGAATCTAGGACAGCTGTGCATGGCAACCAATCAGTTTCTATCTTCAGCTTACTCCGTTAAGCTTTAAAAGTAACTGATAGAAGCTGATTGGTTATCATGCACAACTGCTCCACATTCTGGCTCCTCCAGGTTTGATAAATTCAATGTACAGATGGGTGCCACCTGGAGTACAGAACATACAGTGCAACGTAGATAATACATAGCATTAGACAGAGAGGCACAGGATAGTGTACGGAATATACAGCACAGTGTGAAAAGTGTAGCCGTTCACAGCATAGCGCATACAGCACAGTTTGCACAATGGACTAATGTTGGGCAGAGATCACGTCTCAAAAACACTAATTTTAGTGTGGCAGCAATCAGTGTAAAGGAACAAAATTTCCAATTACCAATTGCTCTATTCCAGAATTATGTCATCAATTTGATGTATAAGGACTTGTAACAATTATGAAAAACACATGCAATATTACCATTCTGTGTACAGGGAAGTATTGCTGTAGGAATTACAGTACCTTGCGAAAGTATTCGGCCCCCTTGAACTTTGCGACCTTTTGCCACATTTCAGGCTTCAAACATAAAGATATAAAACTGTAATTTTTTGTGAAGAATCAACAACAAGTGGGACACAATCATGAAGTGGAACGAAATTTATTGGATATTTCAAACTTTTTTAACAAATAAAAAACTGAAAAATTGGGCGTGCAAAATTATTCAGCCCCTTTACTTTCAGTAAACAAAAAATAAAGAAGATTACCGCGCTAAACCGTGAACTTGTGAGCAGCCAGCACAAACAGCCTTAACAAAATACTGGATATAAAGTGAATATGAGAAAATGTGCTGCGTGTATGTGCATAAAAAGGGGTGGTAAACCCCCCTATTAGAAGTACCGAGAGCAAATAAGGGTAAATGCATGAATCATAAACCCAAAATGTGCAAAACATATAAAGTGTCTATACAACTACAAAATGTGTGGTGAGATAAAGTTCAATTGTATTAGTCCACCAATAAAGAAATTAGTCTCTTAAACATAAAAAATCTGAAGTGACTGAAAAGGACCGTGAAATAAATCTTCAACTGTGCAAGGTAAAACACCACCATGTATGTATAGGGTACTCTTACCAGATATACCTGGTTTACAGGCATGTAGGTCAGGTTCAACCTCGGGTACACAGGACATCAGACATCCACAGGATGGAATCACGGTGAAAGGCCCGTCATCAAACCACTTGAAGGGACCAGGCTGGTTTCCAGACATGCAGGTCGGGTTCAATCATGGGCATCCAGGGTGTCAGACATCCACAGGTTAAGGTACCAATAAAGAACTGGTCGTCCAACCACTTGAAGGGACCAGGCTCCAGGTGTAGAGGTAGGAGTATAGGGATCCAAATAGTACCACAGCAAGCCTCAGTGAAGAATGAAAGCTACATAGTGTGATACTGTATAACCAAATAAGGTTTATTTATAAAATAATTGCACTTACATGCTAAAAGCTAGTAACAAGCACATGGAATTCCAGGTTGGTAAAATTGGCGCAGTAGATGGGAGCAGGATCGTCTACCTGACGCGTTTCGTCTACAAAGACTTTCACAGGGGCATAGGTGTCCTGCTCCTACTGCGCTATATTTATAAATGATAAAAACCATGCCACAACGAGTCTCCACGCACCTGTGACAAAATGGCGGCAGACGGCTTGTGTGTCAAGCCTCGCTTTCAATCTAACCCATGAAATCAAGTAAACATCATTCTGCACGTATCCCGCACGAAAGACCCACCTGGTCTAGTTCATGTCAGATAGTGCACATAACAGTATAAATATAAGTACATCTTTAAATGGTAAAACATCAATAGGACACGTATTGCTGACACGAGGCTTCTCTATGGGAGGAGAAATCCGTGAATGGCTAGCACAAGACTCAGAGATCCAACCCATAGAGGAGGGTTTACTATTGAGAGTGGCTAAGGATAGTGTCAATGGGAGTGTCAAACAAAATGGAGATTCCCATATAGTTGACCCGGAAGCGGAAACGTCGTCATTCAAGACGTCATTTCCTCCACATGACATAACAGGAAATGGCACTAGATATAACCGCACCACTTCCTGTCAAATAGCCACTAATGTAGGCAGATGGAACAGACAACCTGTCTCCGTAGGATTACATCACTTCCTGACCGAGAAAAAAAAAACAAAGGACATCATATCCTTCACATACATAAAACGGAAGTGACACTCCCACTGCAAGTGTCACTCCTCTTAGTGGCAACCTATCATGTCACAAGGTGGAGGTGAATTACCACCCACCACAGCTCAGCATATCCAACACGGATATACAGCCACATCTAAACATAAAGTGATGTCCGCAGTACACAGGAATGTGTCAGCCCATTC
>BLSH010469704.1:1163795-1176502 GCA_018402905.1 Glandirana rugosa
AAAATAAGAACACTGTCGATTTACTATCACACATTTTACGAAAGTACAGAGACAGTCTTCTTTGTCACCTACTCGATATTACCAAGTCATTTTGTCTTATATTTCCGTCGATACGTCCTCTTTTACAAAAAAGTAAGATCAGGATTTATGTTATTTAGCTACAAGAAAAAAAAAAAAACAGGGTCAGGCAGTCATACATAACACAACGGTCTCGTCCCATCGGTTCGGGAGTCACTGAAGTATCCTTACTTCCTACTATTTCATACGAGAAGAACAATACATTCTCAGGACCTTTATGTGTACCGTGGTTTTATCATCCTTCATTCCTATGAAGTCACTGAGGGCTTGGCTACCCTGCTCTGGCAACACAATACATACTGACGGACTGGGACAAAAAAAAAAAAAGAACATCGATTTATTGTATTTAGGACTAGAATGAAAAAACATTTTCTCCTGCATAGCTGCCTTTATATTCTGTTTTACTGAACCATTATAGCTCATCCACTGTTTCTTCTGACAGAGACATGAAAGCATTTTACACACTATCATTTAGCTGTCACAAGAATAAAATAAGTAAAAATACATGCTGTACATTGTTTAAAAAATAAAAATAAAAAAGCCTGCTCGTAAAATAACAAAAGTACCTGTAGACATATCTCGTAGACAGGAGAGTTTATGCTTCCCTAAACATACTAGAATGATGGCACCTATTTGTAGAGACTTGACTCCAAACAAAGTAACAGAATGTTCCAATAAAGAAAGCATGTGGTCTGGATGATATGATATTTATAAAAGTCTGTACAGTATTAAATCTAAAAACACAGCCCACAAAGAAAAGGAGCAAAACTTAATGAAAAACTCCAATAACAGTAGTGTGAGCAAATACCACTAGACAAGACATTTGAAGACTCCACCAGATGCATTGCCTTGCATTTTATAACGCAAGGTAATTTCATAGAAAGCATTGTTTTAGAAAGAGAGCTACTCCTGCTGTACCAACGTGGTGAGTTGCGATGCACTGGAATAAAGTCTTACATGCTGCAGTTTGGGTACGCTGGTCAACAATTTGCTACTATATAATAAGTATATTCAATGTAGTCTTTCAAAAATGCATGCCAATGGAATATATTTTTATATCATGGATTTTGGTGGGGAAACCCACAGGAGGAACACTTGCTAGAAAAGCTGAGACCTCTCAACAAACCATTTGAAAGCGCATGAAGGCTTATAACTGGCCCTCTATTGTAAATATCATCTAGCAGCACAACTCATCTTCTCAATCTCCTGAAAAAAAATTAATCACAACAAAACCTCATAGTGTGATGTCCCAGGGACACCACTTAATAACATATTTCTTTTCTAGGCTATTGCAATACAGTTTTTTTTCTGTGATGATCAACCCTACCAAATCTACGCATAACAGTGGTGATACTTCATTCTCTTCTTTGATGAGCACTTAACCACTTATCGACCACGTAGTGACTATAAGCAGTGACAGTGTGGCTCTGTCCCGTGAATCGCTGCTTATAGTCGTCACTCGGCTAGGGGGCGAGCGCGCGCCGCCGGCAGCGTGCGCTCGCGCCCGCCATACACTCTCTGAGTGGGGCCGTGGGTCGGGCGGACTCGATGTCCGCTGGTGACCCGCGATGGCCTCTGATAGAGCCAGAACGAGGAAGCGCCGATGTAAACACGGCGGTTCCCCGTTCTGACAGGTGGCATGTCAGAGATCTACTGATCCCTGTATTCGGGATCAGTTAGATCTCTGGTGCCCCTGGCAGCCCAGCCCCCATACAGTTAGAACACACACACAGGGAACACAGTTAACCCCTTCACTGCCCACAGCAGGTTAACCCCTTTACTGCCAATGACATTTATACAGTAATCAGTGGATATTTAAATTTCCGATCACTGTATAAATGTCATTGGTCCCAAAAAAGTGACAATAATGTCGGACATGTCTGCCCCAAAATCACAGTCTCAATAAAAATCGCAGATCACCACCATTACTAGTAAAAAAAAAAAATTGTAAATACGCCAGAAATGAATTCTTATGGTTTGCAAATGCAGCAACTTTTACGCAAACCAATCAATAAACACCAATTGTGATTTTCTTTACCATTTAGAAGAATATAAATCGGCCAAAAGTGATGAATACATTTGTTTTTTTATACTTTTTTTGGATATGTATTTTAGCAAAAAGTAAGATATATTGTTTTTTTTTTGCAAAATTGTCGCTCTTTTTTTGTTTATAGCGGTGATCAAAAATGGCGTAGAGATGATCAAATACCACCAAAAGAAAGCTCTATTTGTGGGAAAAAAGGACGCAAATTTTGTTTGGGTACAACGTTGTATGACCGCACAATTGTCCGCTAAAGCAACGCAGTGCCAAATCGCAAAAAGTGCTCTGGTCCTAAGTTGAGAAATCCTTCCGGTCCTTAAGTGGTTAAAGGGTAAAATCACCTTTCGGAAAAAAATGTGCATTTATTGTTTTTTCCCAAGGAGCCTGCAAAGCATTGCACTCACAATCAATGGATCGTGAGTGCAATGTCAGACTCCTGTAGACAAGTCCTATGGCTTTCTGCCCATATGTCCATATGGGCTGTCAGTTTGCAAGCTGCGGGGCTTGTAAATGAGCTATGAGCAAGGCCATCGATGCCTTCACAATTTAATAAGAAGTACAAGCCATCTGCCACAATGGAAGACAGGACTTGTAGTTTTCTCATTTACAGATTGCTGTGAATAATTGATGTGGCTGTGTGAGTGGAGCCCCACATGGCCAAGCTGATTTTAAAATGTGACAGCGTGTGCGGAGAGTAGAACCACTGTCATGTGAAAAAAAGGAGAGGGGGTTCTCAGGGGGTGAGGGGGGATGCTTAAACTTGTTAGGTTACACTCTAAATATGTGTGTAATATGCTCCAAAGGTGAACTTATACTGGAAATTATCTTTCCAGCATAACGGTGAGTTCTAGTGAGTGTTGCTCCTGAATGTGTCTTGCCCAGTGGTGGTTAATCAAGGTGCTCTTACTTCAGTTTTCCTGTTGGGTGTCTGTTCCTCCTATAGAAAAACCCAAGCAAAAAAAAAATTCAATTTGGCAGGGAGCAGCAATTTTAATAATGCTTAAAATAAAACATTAAAAATGCAAACTTACGTTAGATTACAGCCTGTGGGATGCCCTTAACCTCCCGGTAAAGTAGCATATCTGTGCAATGTGTACAACCAACCGCAACAAAACTGACATTTACAAAGAGAAAAGTATAGTTAAATTGCCAGTAAAATGACAGATTCCCAGCTGTTTCCCACACAAAAGAAAAACAAACAAAAAAATGGTACGAGGTCCTCCTTCAAATTGTATGCCAGACCACTGGGGTCCAGTATGGATTTTAAGGGGAAACCCCATGAGAAAAATAAAAAAAGCATGAGGTCCACCAAAAATCCACACCAGACCCTTAGCATACAGCCCAATAAGCCAGAAAAAGTGGGGTGAGCGTGTACCCCCCTCCTAAACCATACCAGTTTATATGCCCTCAACATGGGGAGTACCAGGGTGCCCTATGTTGATGGAGGGGTAACTTGCCCTTATTTTGATGAAAACACTGTAGTTGTGGGGATCTGTGGGCAGGGGGAATATCAGAATCTAGAAGCCCCTTTAAAACGTTATTTCTGTATTAAGGGCTTGTTTAAATAAGCAACATAAAACTGTTTTCTTTTTGCCCTTGCATTAAGCCTGCATTAACCTATGGAGATTGACACGGTGACTACATGTGGTGTGAACTAGTTCTTAGGTGTAACTCACCTGCTCCTGTCAGTTTTTTATTTGTATCTTTCTGTGCCATTCAACTTTGCTTTAAGCAGGCAGACCTGTAGTTATGCTCCAGAAGTGGCACATTTGATTAGACTGTTACCTGCCAGAATTACTTATGGAAGACATTGGCTTTTCCAGCTGCAGAACAACCTGCCAGGAATTAGACGCCTTTCACTAAGTTGCAATATTATGAATTTAATTGTTGTAATGGTGATTTATCCCTTCTTGAGACATCTATGCCTGGACTGAATGTAGCAAAGACAATCGGCCCCGCAACCAATCAAATAGCTGAACTCACCAAATACTTTGCATCCACAAATGTATTTAGTACAGGCACATGGGTTTGGGAAAACAATGTGATGCAGTAGATGTTGGTATTTGTGGGGGTCAGAAAGGATATTTTTTCCTAACCTCAGTGTGTGCCTTACAGGAGATATAGAAGGAACTCGCAAGGAGGAAGAGGAAATTTCATCATAGAATTGGGATGATACACAGAAGAAGCACAACAAAAACAGTGACTACAGGGTGGCCATATAACAATACACATAATTGCTGGAAGCAGCATATACATAATGCCTGTGTAATTTGTCATAACAGCTTTTAAGGTGGCCATAGATGTATTGAATCTTGGCCAGTTCGGCAGGGACTGGCTGAATTTTAATCCACTGAAGTTGAACAGAAATCAATCTACTGATTGACTTCTGTTCAACTGCCCTGTTGGATAAAATCCACTGTGTATTCTGACATCGGGGGAGTCTCCCCGCTGTCAGAATACATTGGACACGAAGACACGATCCAACAACAGGATGTGTTGGATCAGATTTTATGCATAAAATGTTTCTATAAACATGCAGATCTGAATTGTGAGAGCATGCATAGAACCTTCTATTTAAGCCTATGAAGAAGGGTAAGGGACAACACAGTCCTGCCACCAGCTTATCTTGAGAGAAAACAATAGAAGATAGTATGAAAAATCGAATCCAGCCATTTGGTTCTTTGGCCAAGAAGGTTCAGTCAGGAGTTGTCTAAAAAGCATAGGGGGTACTTACAAGCATTGACCATAATAGGCTATGAAAAGGGAAAATCATACTGTTTCTATAAGTACTAGACGTTTACTGATTAAAAATAAGGTATATTTGGCCTATAAATGTTTATTGTAAATCATGACTTACCACCACATCTTATCCCTGAGGGGGTGGCAGTATCTTTGCTGTTACGTTAATAATAGAAGATGTTAAATCCATTGGAAAGATGGCCTGACCCTTGAAGGTTTGACATGGGCTAAAACTTCTGTCACTATAATTTCAGCCCTAATTTATCACAACTGACAGACCCACAGAGGTGGAAAAGTCAAGTATATTTGTATGTTTAATCAGCCTAGAAAGCTGGCCACACTGAATATACATGTGACATCTCAATTTCTGCAAAGTGCAAGAGTCGTGTTTCACCAAATAAAAAAATGCCTATTTTCTAAACTAGATAATGTTAATAGACAACTGGAGTAAGGCTACTTTCACACTAAAAAGTTTTTCAGGCACTAAAACTCTCCCCCCATTCTCCCTAGTGTGAAAGCCTGAGTGCTTTCACACTGGGCGGTGCGCTTGCAGGACAGCAAGAAAAGTCCTGCAAGCCGCATCTTTGGGGCAGTGCGGTGAGCGGTGTGTACACCGCTCATACACCGCCCCCTCCATTGAAAGCAATGGACGGCGCTTCCGAAGCGGCTGTACACCACCTCGGTCGCGCAGTGCGGTGGTGCTTTTAACCCCTTGTTAAACCCTCCTTGGGGGTTAAAAGCTCCCCGCTCCCATAGCGCCGCTATAATAGAGGTAAATCGCTGCAAATTAGCGGCGATTTACCGCTACCGCCCCTCCCTGCCCTAGTGTGAAAGTAGCCTAAAAACAGATATCATAATGGAACATTTGGTATACATAATACTTCATGTTATAGACATGACCTACTAGTAAGGACGAGCAAATGTGCCTCGGCTAAATTTGCAGGACTTTGGTCAAACTTGTTAATTCCAGAAATTGTGAACGTCAATCCAAACACCATTAAAGTTAATATGGAGGAAAATTGTGAAAATGAATTCTGCCCATTTTCAAGGCTAATAGGCGTTGATTGACAAAGAGCATGGAGAGCTGGGTGTCTGTCATAGGAGACATGTACCAATGCAAAAAACTTTTTTTTAGGAAATACTGTTCAGCAGAGAGAGAGCACTACGTTTAAAGCAAATTCTAGGGTGACATGAGAAAACGACTAATCTTTAAAATTACATACTTAGTGGATGCCTTTTAGCTGTATGTGGTGTTATAGAGCAGCATCAGTGACGCCATATTCTAACATTATATAATTTGCATGTATAATACCCCTCTTACTTTTACATTATTTCTTCACTTACATACAGGAGCAGCTCTCCAATATGATTTGTTTGAAAAAATATATTTTCTATGTAGTTTTTATTGCAGTAACTGATTTTATTTATCTAGCAGTAACAGGTCAGAATTGAGCAGTTTAAATAACAGACACAACTGATCTAAAAGCTATAAAAAGATTTAATGCAAAAAAAATAATGCTCAAGCCCTCAGCTTTGTACCAATTGCCTAAACAGTGGCAAAACTGTTTCATATAGAAACAAAGAAGATCCTTGCCTTTATCGAAAGATTAGTCCACACAACATTGGATAAAACTGTTTCACAGCATGTGGCTTTTATTTTTGTGCACTATATTGTCTATTTTTTTTTATTTCAACACAGAAAGCACAAAACACTTAAAAATCACAACCACACATTTTAGCGACAAGGCAGTTGTTATGCATCAGTGGCAATAGCCAGATTGTAGCTCAGTGACTAGATAGTATGTAAGCTTGTCTAGGCTGCAATGTAAAAGGGAGAGACAAGGAAGTTTTCATTAAAAAAAACTTAGCGTTCATTAGAAACAGCAGCCATAAATATTGTACAGACCTACTGCACATTATATAAGCAGTTTTTCCAGGCCAATCGTGGATTAAAAATAGGAATGTATTATGTGGGAGACAACAGCCGGAAATGTTGTGAAGACTCGATCTTCATTATGTAATCAGTTTAAATAGGCCAAAGTTGAAAATGGAGAGATGAGGCAGGTTTTATTGTTTTCATATCATATAAAAACTTACAATGATAAATGATGATAAAATAACAGAATAATACGATCTTTCAAACACACAAAACATTTAAAATCAATATTCACAGGACTTATACAGCTACTGTATTTTGTGGACGGACAGGTAAGCAATTACACTAAATCTTTCTGTCAGGGTTGGGCTCAGCTTTCCCTTCTCAGAGCAAGCTGCTCAGCTGAGGGTTAATTGCCAGTTTCAGCTTCCACTCTGTCTCACCTGTTGACCATATCCTGCCTCTTTAAGCCAGCTCTGCTTCTATATAAACTGCCTGGATCAGATCGCAGATGCCTTCGCCTTGGTCAACATCTCTGGAGAAATCTCTGCTTTGTCTTCCTGTGAAAGACTTTGCCTGTTTTACGTTCCCTTCTTGTTCCTGGATTCAAGAACCTGCTCGGCTGACTCTCCTCCTGGCTCCTGACCCTGAATTCCGTTTGACCTCGCTGATCTCTGGACTCCTGTTTCACTGGCTTGCTCAGACTATGCGCTCTGGTTACCGAACCCTGGCTATGTTTTGACCATGTTTACTCTGTTTATAATGTTTTACCTTTTTATTAAAAAGTGTGATTTTACTGCACTTCTGTCTTGGTCTGATTCATGGTTCCTGACACTTTCATACAGAAATGAACATAGAATGTAATCTCATAGTGTCCATGGTTGCTTATTTAGTTGTGCCAGCTCCTAACCAGTTATGGTGTCTTAAGTTTCTATGTTTAACATAAAAAAGGAAGAAAGGTTTTAGTGAATCCATAGACAGAACTTAGGCACTTTTGATAAGCTCTATTTTGAACAAGAGGGAAAAGCGTCCCTCTTGTTTGAGTGTATTCATTTCATTTATATTGGGGGCACTCTTTACATCTAGAGGAAAAAAGATTTCATCTACAAATACGGAAAGGTTTCTTCACAGTAAGAGCTGTGAAAATGTGGAATAGACTCCCTCCAGAGGTGGTTTTGGCCAGCGCGGTTGATTGCTTTAAAAGAGGCCTGGATTCTTTCCTTAATGTAAATAATATAACTGGGTACTAACGTTTTTAGGTAAAGTTGATCCAGGGTGTATCCGATTGCCTCTTGGGGGATCAGGAAGGATTTTTTTCCCCCATTATAGCAAATTGGATCATGTTTTGCTGGGGTTTTTTGCCTTCATCTGGATCAACTGTGGGTGAAGGATTGTATATGGGATTGTATGGTTATATAAAATGTTTTTATTTATTTTTTGGTTGAACTAGATGGACTTGTGTCTTTTTTCAACCTGACTAACTATGTAACTATGTAACACACTACAACATTGTAGTGAATATGTGCATGCTATTAAAGTGGCCTAAATTGGCTTTCATTTTGGAGTACAGAGCATGTATTATTAAAGGATGATACATGTGTGTTGTGTAACTTTTACTAACCTATGTGCTGTTATCCATTGACAAAGAGTCAGTCTACCGAAAATTGTTATTTTTGAAAAGCCTTCTGTTTTGGGGGTTATGAGAAATGGCCCTCCGCAAACAGGATATTGCGATAAACCTGTAGTTAAATTAGAGAGCCAGAACCTTCGCTAAGTTGAAGAGTGGGATTGATAATAAAGTTGGCACTGCCTCCACACAAGACAGGGCCTCTGTGAAAAGAGGGGATTCCCTTCCTAGGTAATGAATCATTAATCTAATCAAAGTAATTGGAAGCAGAAGAAATAAGAAATACTGAAACTAGCATATAACATTAGCTATAAGCATATAGATGCACACCCGAATAGAAAAAATACAAGCTTTATATAAGAAAAGAATAATTACAATACATACAGAACATTCAATTTACACACAGATATTAATGAATGTATCAGGAGTACAGCACAAAGACAACTCTACTGTGCAAATAACACATGCATAATTTGCACAGAGTAGAGTTGTGGTTGCGCTGTATTTTTGATACATTAATTCTGTTAGGTGTGGGAAACACATATCTGTGTTAGCTGCAACTAGGAGGGTTAGCTTGAAGGGGTCCCCAAGAATGATGCAGCATCTGTCTTTGTGTCGGAGACTTGAAGACAAGATGAGGACATGTGGCTAAGACTGCTTCTCTCCACTCCTTTGCTGTCAGCGGGGTTCCCTGCTGACAGCAGAATGTAAGCAAAAGAAAAGCTGGCATTAGAAAATTGGGGAAAAAAAAGCACAAGGTTCTCTTCCCAATCCATACCAGGCCCTTCGGACCTGGGATGGATTTTAAGTGGAACACCATGCCAAAAAAATAGTGTGGGGTCCCTACAAAATCCATAACAGACCTTATTCGAGCATGCAGCCTGGCAGGTCAGGAAAGGAGGGACGAGCATGCTGCCCCCCCCCCTATTGAACCAGTAATGAGCCTGGTAATGAATAAGCTTGAGTTCGAGTGAAACGCGTCTATGTTCCTGTATTTAAGGCTGTTTCATAATATACAAGCTTTTGGACTATACTTGGAGTGCCGCAATTCTTGTCTTCTTTCCTACTGAACCATACCAAGCTACATGCCCTCAACATAGGGGGGTGCTTGGGGGGGAGGGGGCTCTCTTCCCCCAAGCATCCTGTCCCTATGCTGATGAGGACAAGGGCCTCTTCCCCACCACCCTGGCCCAGTAATTGTGAGGGCGCGAGGATAACTTATCAGAATCTGGAAGCCCACTTTAACAAAGGGGCCCCCAGATCCCGGCCGTGCATGTGAATGAGTATGGGGTACTCTACATAGTACCCCTACTCATTCACCAAAAAAAATCAAAAGTAAATTAAAACCCAGACACATTTTTTGACAAATAAAACCCCAAAAATGTTACCTGAAGTAGATCCAACGTCACTCACAATAAACATTGACCCGCACTTAAAAAACAATAAAACCCTCCGTCCACTGAACACAATGTGTCAAGTGGAGAGACATTCACCAAATGACAGTAAACATGGGGGCAGGGTCACCAGGTGCCTTCACCAGGTGACCCTACCCACACGTTTACCTGTTATTAAGCAAGTGTCTCTTCACAGGACACATCACTCACCAAATGACATGTAACAATGGGGTGGGGTCTTCTGATGATGTCACTGGGTGACCCCGCCCCATGTTTACCTGTCATTCGGTGAGTGACAGGACACTCGCTGAATGACAGGTAGGTATGGGGACTGGGGTCAGACCGGGGTCAGACCCTGCCCCCATGTTTACCTGTCATTTGGCAAGTGTCTAACATCATGTATGGCGGGCGGCTGTTTTTTTTTTTTGTTTTTTCATGTGGGACGGCATTCATCGTGATTGGCATTGGATAGACTTTTGACATGTTTTTTATGAATGAGTAGGGGTAGGGAGTAGGGAGGAGGACCCCACAGCATTTTTTTTTTCTTTTGCTGTGGAGTTTCCCTAAAAATCTATACAAGACCCAAGGGCCTGGTATGGATTTTGGAGGGCCCACACATATTTTTTTCTTTTTGGTGTGGGGCCTCCCTTAAAATCCATACCAGACCCAAAGGATCCCCATACTGCTTTTTTAAAATTTTCTAATATCGGCTCTTCTTTTGTTTACATTCTGCTGTCAGCAGGGAACCCCGCTGACAGCAGATGAGTCATAGATGGTAAGGGCATGGCAGCCATCCATTTCTTAACAACCAGCTACCTGGGCTGTATTTTTTTTCAAATGACATGAAATGAAAAATTACGAATCATTTTGTAACAACAATTCAAAATATATGTAACAAATTCTGAAAACAAATTGTTATAACATTACGAATATGATGAAACAAAATGGTTTACTTAACAAATTCATCTGAAATTAAACAATTTTTTTTTCTTGTGCACATCTCTAGAAGTGACATACACAATTTTAAATTACAGTGAAATACTAGCAGTTAACAGTTGAGGTTAGCAAATCCCTACACTTGTTATAGGTGAAACCTGGTGAGCTTAGTCTTTCAGGGCTGGCGCCAGCATAGGGCGGCTTGGGCGGTTGCCTCAGGTTGCCAGGATAGAGGGTGGAAAAATCAGAATCCTCATCCAATTGCTGGGGTTTTGGGTTTTTAAAATACCTGTCTTCAGTTCCCTACAGTGGGGGTGGCACCCCTGAACATGGGAGCCTCAGAAGGCTGATCCTCACCTGTGTCAGTAGCAATCAGCGTGTCCTTGTCAAAGAAGGGGACAGATCACCATAGAAGAAGGCGTGCCCAGTGAGCTGATTGGTGGTCCATGGCCAGGTGTGCTAGGTGTTTCTGGCAGTCATGATCCAGGATGTGACAAGAGACTAGCAGTAATTGATTGCTAGGACCTCTGGCGTCCTAGCAACCAATAACATGTTTTGCAGCTGCACACAGCAGGAGGAAGCCTCCTCTGTGCAGAGCTTCTCCACCTCCAAGCTCGCCCTTTCCCCAACTCAGGCTCCTGTTTCTTGCCTCTAGGCTGCTCCTGCTGAATAAGGTAAGAAAGCTACTTCTGCCCCAAGGCAGCTCCTGCCCGGTAGCCTAAAAATATATTCTCTGCCACGGCAGATTCCTGAGTCTGGAAGATCACACAGTGCCAAGCACTTGAGCAAGTATAGTGTGTGTCCAGGTATCCTACTGTCACACTCGCCCTTGCTGTCACACTGACACTTCTTGTAACACTGCCCATCTCCTGTTACACTACCTCCCTCTTGTTACACTGCCCCTTTCTTGTCACATTGTCCCCCTCTTGTAACACTGTCCCCCTCTTGTAACACTGCCCCTTTCTTGTCACACTGCTCCCTCTTGTAACACTGCCCCCCTCCTGTAACACTTCCCCTCTCCTGTCACACTGCCACCTTCTTGTAACACTGCCCCTTTCTTGTCATACTGCCCCCTCTTATAATACTGTCCCCTCCTTGTCACACTATCACACTGCCTCCCTCTTATCACATTGCTCACCTATCACACTGCCCCCGTCTTGTAACACTGCCTCCGTCCTGTCACACTGCCCTTCTCCTGTCACACTGCCACCTTCTTGTAACACTGCCCCTTGCTTGTCACCCTGCCCCCTCATGTAGCACTGTCCCCTTATGTCACACTATGACACTGCCCCCTTCTTGTAACACTGCCCCGCCCTGTCACACTGCCACCCTCTTGTAACTCTGCCCCTTGTTTGTCACGCTGCCCTCATCTTGTAACACTGCCCCCCTCCTGTCACACTGCCCCCCTTCTTTCACACTGCCACCCTCTTGTAGCACTGCCCCTTTCTTGACACACTGCCCCCTTCTTGCAACGCTACCCCCTCCTGTCACACTGCCATCCTCTTTTAACTCTGCCTCTTTCTTGTCACACTGCCCCCCTCTTGTAATACTGTCCCCTCCTTGTCACACTATCACACTGCCTCCCTCTTGTCACACTGCTCACCTATCACACTGCCCCCTCTTGTAACACTGCCCCGTCCTGTCACACTGCCCCTCTTCTGTCACACCGCCATCCTCTTTTAACTCTGCCTCTTTCTTGTCACACTGCCCCCCTCTTGTAATACTGTCCCCTCCTTGTCACACTATAACACTGCCTCCCTCTTGTCACGCTGCTTACCTATAACACTGCCCCCTTCTGTAACACTGTCCCCGTCCTGTCACACTACCCCTCTTCTGTCACACTGCCACCTTCTTGTAACACTACCCCTTTCTTATCACACTACCCCTCTCTTGTAACACTGTCCCCTCCTTGTCACACTATTACACTGCCTCCCTCTTGTCACACTGCCCTCCTATCACACTGCCCCATCCTGTCACACTGCCCCCATCTTGTAACACTGCCCCCCTCCTGTCACA
>BLSH010469704.1:1237730-1251691 GCA_018402905.1 Glandirana rugosa
TTTTTTTTTAGGTCTTTAGTGTTACATACTAAAAATTTGATAAATAAACATACTATGTCGTCGTTTCTGCCTCAAACTCGAGGGAGGTTTCTAAGAGATAACCCAAATCCAGACCTCTGACCGTTCCGGTGCGGTCTTGGAACTATACGAAGAATGTCTCGGTGAGGAACCAATAGGACCGACACACGAAGCCCAGTAACAGTACAACCTTCTGGGTCGGAGCTGGGTAGAAGTTACGAGATTGACTCCCTTCCTCCAACAACAGGAGTTTTAGAGCGTTATGTACCGGGGCCAGTAGGAGAGGAATTATGTCACGTCAGCGGGACAGGGTACACGTCTTTTTGTGGGGGTTTCGTACTACGATGGTGGGGGTACGAAGTGTCATCCCAACCACAAGAACCCTACCATGAGTAGTAAGAAGAAGGAGGTTTGTGCAAATCACCTTAATACTGGGTTTTCACCTAAACCCAATAGAGAATCTTTGGAGGGAGCTCAAACTCCGTCTTTGCTGCTGTATCATACAAATAAATAGTTTAAAAATCATACATTGTGATTTCTGGATTTTTTTTTTTAGATTATGTCTCTCACAGTGGACATGCACCTACGATGACAATTTCAGACCTCTCCATGATTTCTAAGTGGGAGAACTTGCAAAATAGCAGTGTGTTCAAATACTTATTTTCCTCACTGTATATTAATCCTCAAGTGGCCAAATGTGTACCGTGAAATTTAACATCTTAGATATATGTAGATATAAATGTAAAAAATATATGTGGATATGTGTGGATTAACTTATTAAGATAACAGATGCAGATATCCGTGGAGCAAGTGCATATCAAAAGGTGTAGCACATATGATTTAGGCTGGGTTCACACCATTGGATGTAGCTTCACCGCATCCAATTCGCAATAGCAGGAGATTTTGACCGGCTCTCTATGGAGCTGGTTCACATATCTCTGCAGCAAGTCTGGTGTGGTTTGCTCAAAGATGGTGTAACTGTTTCAGGCCTGAATTCAGCCCAAAATTCGGGCTGAAATCGGACCTGAAACTGTGAACCAGGATGCACCAGGCCCCTGCTGTGTGTTCTAGTGTGAACCCAGCTAAATACTGAAAGCCTGCCCATCTGGTTGCAGGATAGTGATTGCTATTCATGAATACATAATGTGTAACATGACAATGCTAAACACTTAAAAAAACAAACTACCCAAATAGTGTGAACAAAACCAAAACTCAAACATAAAAATGGCCCCAATAGATTGTGGATGTAACCTGCCGTGAAAAATGTATATATAGATCACCAATAAGAACAGGGAGAGACCACAGAGAACACTTACCCACTGAGATCCTGTAGCCCCACCGGTCTGCTCGCAACAAAATGCAGGGAGCAAAACAGGACATGTCCCAGGCTATAAATAGCCTGAGCATGATCCTGCCCCTATGCTCCCAGCATCACCATGGTGCAGACTGCCCCATTGGGCTCAGGTCAAAAGAGGGAGGTAGGCAGGGACAGCACCACCCATGTGGTCCGGCCAAAGGTTTCTCCCATCACAGACCCGGGCAGGAAGCGCCTTGGAAGGACCGATCCCACCAGGGAAACTCGGACCAATCACGCATACGCAGACTTCAGCTTCACCGCACATGCACAAGCCCAAGAACACACGGAATGGCCCGGCACAGCCCCGTCACACCAGGACAGGCATCCGAGCAATAATGAACTGGAGTCGCGCATGCGCGAGGGAGAGCCCCCATCATGCACGCGCGACCCGAATGCGACATGACGCACACAGCATCAGTCACAGTGCGGGACATGTCAATCCCACATGTCCCCTAAAGCATAAGGCGAAAGGGGACATGAAGCCCAGCCGCACGCCAGGAGGCAACTCACAGGAAATCCTGGGGTGGCACTTGCATAAGGCACCAAGGGTCCCCAATGATCATTAGAAACAAAGAAGGGAAATATGGTACAGCAAGAAAAAAAAGGGAAAAGCATGTCAATTCATCTCCAGAAGAGTAGGGGGAAGGGAAAAAAAGAAAAGCTTATATCATATACTGTAGTGAGAGATGAAGTGAATACATTCACTCAGTGCAACTACAGTCCCTGTATTGAGCAACGCCACCTCTTTCAGGTCCTTTTTCCCTTATAAAGGGCTGATTAACCACTTGCTGACCAGCCGCTGTTATACGAAGGCAGGTCGGCTCTCCTCGCTCGCGCAGGCCCCCTAGTGTTAACCCCTTCCCTGCCAGTGTCATTTTTACATTGATCACTGCATTTTTATAGCACTGATCAATGTAATAATGTCATTGGTCCCCAAAAAGTGTCATTTGGTGTCAGATTTGTCTGCCGCAATGTCGCAGTCCCACTGAAAATCGCAAATCGCCGCCATTAATAGTAAAAACTATTAAAAAAATAAAAGTACCTAAATCTATCCCATAGTTTGTAGACACAATAACTTTTGCACAACCCAATCAATATACACCTAAAAAAGAAAACTGGCACACGGGGCATCAGAGGGACCGTTGGAAATTTATCTTTGCCTTTAGTTACACTTTAACTGGTACACCAGTTCCAATTTCCAGACTATTTTATGTACAAAATAAAGTAGAATTCCTCTATATGGCAGTTGGGGAGTCGCACATGGCCATCTCAGCAAAATTGTTAGCTTCTGGTGTCAGAAATATACGTCCCCATGCTCAGAGAAATGGAGAAATAGATTTGCTATTTTTATTATCAGTAAAATGCTTGCGTCAGCAAGTGTATAATGTAAACATTTTATCTATGAAAAATATAGCGAAATACTTTGTTATCAGAACATATTTACATCCAATCCAAAGATCTACAACATTTGGTCAGTCTCCAGTATGAGAGTTGGAGGCAAGCAATAAAGTGCCACATAAAGTATGAAAAATATTAAAACAGCTTTAGATAGTAATAATGCTAAATCCCATACAAACGTTTGCTTGTTTTTTTAGATTTGGAAAATGTATGGGAGAAGGTTTTCAGACAGGTACTGGCTACAATTGAGACTCTGCTTTCACATTGACCTCACTAGCTGAGGACAGCAAGCTTGTTAGGACCTCTCTGGTTGCAGCCTAAGGCCACCATTTCCATCAACTTACTCCTGGCCCATTTAGCTACTATGCAAGAAATGGAGAGGGAAGATTTGGGAGCTTTTTTATCAGGTTAAAAATGAACTCTAAGGGGTTCTAAAGGAAAAGCATAGTAACTTGAATCCTATTCTCTGGCTGGTTAGAAGACAGCGAAGGAACTACCAGTTAACAGTTAAAGATGAGCTCCAGGTCCAAAGTCTCTTATTATCCTTGATTCTTTTGTATAGGATGACTGTTTTACCCAGTAGCAGCTACCCTAGAGTTCTGCGCCATTCAGCACATCGCCATCTCTGTATTGGTTTCTTGGGAGTGCATATGAGTAGACTCGATGTATACAGCATGTTGATGTAATGATGTTGCCCTGCTATGAATTGAATAATGATTGGTGTGCCTTCCTTTTTGATTCTGGCCAATGCTCTTTGCTTAGAAGATAATGAGGTCCTGAGGAAGTTTGTGAAACACGTCGACCTCCAGCTATATATAGCAAAAATGTTTTGCTGTAGTGTTTGACTACATGGCCTATGTTATTCTACTAAGCATTCCCTATATGGTTTTATGGATGTTTTTTAATAACTTTTGTAATAAACTTTTTTTTTATTAACTATAGTCTATCGTCCTTCTCTGGTGCCAGTAAAGTCTGTTAGGTTTGATCCTCTATTTTGTTATTATGGATGGGGTACCCATGTGTAGCCTTTTCATCATAGTTAATAACAACTAATACCAAGTTCTTTGTAAATCAATTATGAATATAGACCCGTACTACATAACTTTATAACTATATTCATGTAATAAACACTACTTCTGCATTTCAAATTGAAACTATGGGGGAACTAGTACACCATTATACTTTCTGTATTCTTATTTTATAATCACTATAGGATAGAATCAAGCCCCATACACACCTTGTTTTTAAACCTGATGACTGCATTGCTCTTTATTGCAATAATGAATCTGTTGAAAGGGTTGTGTTTAGACGTTGCTATCCAAGCCATGTTAGGTTGTTTGAGATCCTTACTCTTGCTTGATATTTTGAGAGGGTTTATTGGGCTTGGCTGTACAATATGGCAGCACATCCTAGAGCTGTATGCACAAGAGATAAGAATAATGGATTATCCCCTATCTCCTGTGCCAGGTTGCAGAATTATAAAGGTTATAATGTCACTCAGGATGAATGACCCACATTGATATTTCAATAGATTTCACATCATCATCCCTCCTACAATTTCATTAAACCCACACGCCTTGAGGATACCAAGACTGTTCATCTATGTGGTAGGTGCAGTATACAGTTGGCAACATCTGTCATGCTTTATTCCAAAGCCCAAGACATCTCTTCCCATGATTCATTTATTTGTACACAAGAATGGGATGGCATTGTGTTATCTGAATGAGTTATGTCTGTAACTGAGGCTAGTATCAGCACAGAACTTCAAATACCTTGAGGACACTAACAATATATTAAATCAGTAAACTGGGTGAACGAAGAACTCCATACAGTGTATATTTATTTTAAAGTTCTTTGAAAATGTTATGCTATATATATTTAGGTACAATCTATCTTATCATGCACACCAGCTGAAGTCTACAGTGCTCGGTCTGGTTGCTAAGATAACAAAGGAGGTGTATAACAGGGCTGCCTGACACAAAGAAAATCCTACTCCCTAGCAGCGGAGGAGTTTAAGCAGCATACAGGTTCTCTGAGTGTGTCAAAAAGTTGCTTTGGGACTTCACTGAGAAATAATTGCGCAGTTAAGTGGTGTATCTTCCTTGTTGTGGTCAGCAAGGAAATCACTTAGGCCAGCTGGGCAAGTATGATTATATCATACAGTGAGGGAAAAAAGTATTTGATCCCCTGCTGATATTGTATGTTTGTCAGCTGACAAAGAAATGGTCAGGCTATAATTTTAATGATAGGTATTTTAACAGTGAGAGACAGAATAACAACAAAAATATCCATAAAAACACATTTCAAAAAAGTTATAAATTGATTAGCATTTTAATGAGTGAAATAAGTATTTGATTCCCTATCAATCACTTAACGTAACTTAATGGGAGTGCTCCTAATCTCAGCTTGTTACCTGTATAAAAGACACCTGTCCACAAAAGCAATCAATCAGATTCCAATCTCTCCACCATGGCCAAGACCAAAGAGCTGTCCAAGGATATCAGGGACAAGACAACCATTGGTGTGATTATTCTCAAATGGAAGAAACACAAAATAACTGTCAATCTTCCTCTGTCTGGGGCTCAATGCAAGATCTCACCTTGTGGAGTATCAATGATCATTAGAATGGTGAGGAATTAGCTCAGAACTACACGGAAAAACCTTGTCAATGATCTCAAGGCAGCTGGGACCATAGTCCCCAAGAAAACAAGAACACCATCCCCACTGTCAAACATGGAGGTGGAAACATTATGCTTTGGGGATGTTTTTCTGCTAAGGCGACAGGACAACTTTACCACATCAAAGGCACAATGGATGGGGGCATGTACCATCAAATCTTGGGTGAGAACCTCCTTCCCTCAGCCAGAGCATTGAAAATGGGTTGTGGATAGGTATTCCAGCATGACAGTGACCCAAAACACATGGCCAAGGCAATAAAGGAGTGGCTCAAGAAGAATTAATGGTCCTGGAGTGGCCTAGCCAGTTTAGAGACCTTAATTCCATAGAAAATATGTGGAGGGAGCTGAAGGTTTGGGTTACCAAATGTCAGCCTCAAAACCTTAATGACTTGGACAGAATCTGCAAAGAGGAGTGGGACAAAATCCCTCCTGAGACGTGCGCAAACCTGGTGGCCAACTACAAGAAATGTCTGACCTGATTGCCAACAAGGGTTTTGCCACCAAGTACATAGTCATGTTTTGCAAAGGGGTCAAATACTTATTTCACTCATTAAAATACAAATCAATTTATAACTTTTTTGAAATGCATTTGCCTGGATTTTTTTTGTTGTTGTTATTCTGTCTCTCACTGTTAAAATAAACCTACCATTAAAATTATAGACTGATCATTTCTTTGTCAGTGGGCAAACATACAAAATCAGCAGAGGATTAAATACTTTTTTCCCTCACTGTACGTGACATGCGTGGGTATGGAAACATGTTTCGAGACAGGAAGCTTTAGTTGAAGTGGTTATGTCATCTAGGTTAACCGATCCACATTTATTATGCTATATACCATTATGTGCTCATTAGTTCCTATGTATATGGGTCTGCAATATGCTATGAATATGGATATAGATGTTTGTATGTACATTGTTACATGATATGTATTTATTATCCATGAGAATAAACTTTACGTTTTTACATTGACTACCTTTTTTTATACCAGGCATGCCTCATTCAAAGTCCACCAAAAACTCCCCTGTTTTGTCTTCTCTGTCCTCTTTCCCAGTAGTATTGAGTGAAAGTAAATAAAGACTCCTGTTTGTGTGTACCTTAAAGTTACTGCCATCTATCTATTCACATCCCATTATTGCCTAAAAAAATCTACCACCCCAATTCCAAAAAAGTTGGAACACTGTGTAAAATCTACATAAAAATAGAATGCAATGATTTGCAAAGCTCATAAACCCATATTTTATTCACAATAGAAAACAGAAAACAATGGCTTGTGGCGGCCAAGTGTTCATATCAACACAACTTTTTGAACCTTCCTATAATTGTGAAGCAGAATTCACCAAGCGTTGGATTGTTCACCCACTAATAAGGAATGTGAGCTGGGGTTAGACCGTCGTAGCAGAGCAAAGCTATTGAAAGTCATCCCTTGAGCCAAGCTTTTGAAAAAGAAAATATAATAAAAAGAAAAAATAAAACATATTAAAAGTTTAAACTGAGAAAATGTACCATTTAAAAAAAGGTATTTTTGAAAATGAATGACACCAACACATCTCCAAAAAGTTGGGACAGGGCCGTGTTTACCATGGTGTAGCATCCCCTCTTCTTTTAACACTCTGTAAACAGCTGGGAACTGAGAAGACCAGTTGCTGGAGTTTTGTGAGAGGAATAGTGTCCCATCCTTGCCTGATATAGGATTCTAACTGCTCAACAGTCCTGGGTCTTCTTTCTCGTTTCAAGATGCGCCAAATATTTTAAATTGGTGAAGGCCTGGACTGCAGGCAGGCCGGTTAGACTCTTCTACTACAAAGACATGCTGTTGTCATAGATGTAGCATGCGGTTTAGCATTACCCTGCTGAAATATTGCCCTTCCCTGAAAAAGACGCCATATGGAAGGGAGCATATGCTGCTCTAAAACCTGGATATATCTCTCAGGATTGATGGTGCCTTTCCAGATGTGCAAGCTGTCCATTTCATATACACTAAAGGACCCCCATACCTTACAATGCGGGCTTTTGAAGTGAGTGTTGATAACAAGCTGGAAGGTCCCTTTCCTCCTTAGTCCTGAGGACACAGCACCCATGGTTGCCAAAAAGTCAAATTTCAATTCGTCTGACCATAGAACGGTTTTCCACTTTGCAACAGGCCTTTTTTTTTTTGTTGGACAAACAAATTTATTGCAGGTTTTTGTAAATGTATGCAACAGACCATTTTAAATGAGCTTGGCCCAGAGAAGACAGTGGCGTTTCTGGATCATGTTCAGATATGGCTTCTTCTTTGTATGATATGGCTTTATGTTGCATTTTTGGATGGCATGGCGAACTGTGTTCACAGACAGTGATTTTTGGAAGTATTCCTTAGCCCATGCAGTGACATCCATCACAGAATCATACCTGTTTTTAAAGAAGTGCCTTCTGAGGGCCCAAAGTTCCCGAGCAACCAATATTGCTTTTCAGCCTTGTGGCTTACGCACAGAGATTTTTCCAGATTCTCTGAATCTTTTGATAGTATTATGTACTGTAGATGAGGATATACAGTATTTAAAGTCTTTGCAATTTTACATTGACGAACATTATTCTGAAATTGTTCAACAAGTTTTAAACTCAGCTTTTCACAGATTGGTGAGTGGTGAAGTGCTGTGTGTTCAGATTCAGATCATTCAGATCAATGTTCAAAAAAATTTGCAATTAAGTCTAAAATAATATGAAGATATGATTAATGTATAAAAACAAATTATTTGTAAAAAATAAAATGATGCACTATAACCATACACAGACAAAAAAAAAACAATGAATAAAGTTGCTGCAGTTGCTATGAGAAAGCAGCTCCAGTGCAGTTGCAGAGATGGGGCATGGCTAGTGGTGTTGGCCTCTCGCTGATCAAAGCTGTGGATGTAAGGCCCCTTTCACACGGGCGGTTAGAATTCAGCTTTTAGCTGCAGATAGATTAAAGTGGAACTTTAGTCAGAAAATTAAGTCCTGCTAGATCACTTCATGCTAGCCTCTTTTGCAGGTATAGCTATGAAAAAGATTAGGAATACAAATATTTAATTTGGTGCCCCATGTGGCTAATTTAAGCACCTAATGTATACATGTGCCACATCCTAAACATATGGCTATTAGGAGATGTGAAAAACAATGGACTTTATAGGCACGTAACTATTTGTAAAAATATAATTTTTATTAAATGTATCATTTAAAAAGCATTTAGCTTGAAACGTATCAAAATCTAAATATAGACACTAAAACCGCATAGATAGAACAAGCAGCCTAGTCCCCACCATTATGCAATACTAGAACATATTGTGATAAGTATATTACAGTATATAGCAATGGTAATCATATGCAAATGGTAGTTCTTCCAAGATTGGGGTACTGCTTGTCTTTGTGCACGCTAGCTCGACATACCCAATCGCTTCTTCATGAGCTTAATAGCGCCTATTATGATACAAAGATATATAATAAAATACAAACATATATATTAAATCATTATAGAATACCATTGATAACAATAGCATTGCATTGCTCAGAGTGAAAAACACACACTCACTTGTATGCAAAATAGGTTGTGAAAACGCCCGCTCCAGGCCACTAGGAAGCCCCCAATGATGGAACCCCACAACCACGGCTCATCTGTCACATATGGGGCACAAGGATGGAACTATAGGCATCAAGGATTAAAATTGTAAGTAAACTAGTAATAAACTATATTCATAAAAGCTATAGTAGAAATAGTAGAATATATTGTAGGGAAATAATAATGATAATATTCGCAAAAAAGAAAACAGTCTGCTTACTTGTATTGAATTTTATAGTTTGATGGTCCTCAAACACGCCCAGGTTTGTACTGGAACTAGACCCGATAGTAAAATGTTCATCACTTGTTTGGGAAGACAGAAGTATATTCCCAGATGACAACACACAATAGGGGGAAATGGGCTGTTTGTATATTAGGATACACAGATGAAAAGCCTATAGGTGTAATAATAGTATTATTACTTAAACCCCTCATGGATAATGTGCATCGCCGCAGCGCGAGCAAATAGGATAAAACATATACTGTTTGAGTCTGTATGATACCCGGTATAGACACCGCAATGTGCCCCAATGGCCGGTGTGATCAACAACAAAAAAGCCATATGTACCTGTCACCACAGTCTGGGTGTATGCCGGAGCAGGGCCGTCTTTAATATTGATTAGACCCTGGGCAAATATTTTCTTCCCCCCCCCCCCCATGCAATTTCACTCTCCACCTGCTCTGAGACATACAATAAATAGCAACTAGACTCAAAATCAATTTACTGCTAGAGGTTACAGCACATGCTTTCTGCTTCTTTGGTTGCTAGAGGTAACTGTACATCAATACTGCTCACAGATTGGTTGCTAGAGGTTACAGCACATTATCTCCTCTCTGCCTGCACACCATGGACTGGGGAGCACAAAGTCGCTTTCCTGACACCACAGAAATGTGCTGCCCTTTAGCAGATACACAGCAGTGCCATCAATTATCATGCATCTGCTGACATGTGCTGTGGACTTTCAAGCATGCCTTTGTCTCCCCAGTGGGCAGCATCCAGTATAGGTGATGGTGAATATGACCTCAGTGGGGCATGATACACATATGAATGCTACCTTTGTTTACATATCAGTGCAGCTGCTATTTACATATGAATGCTGCCGCTATTTACCTATCAATGTCGATTATTTACATTTAAACACAGGGTCTGCAGGTGAGTCATCTGTACACAACAACAGGGCAGAGTTGGGCAGCTTTAGTAGCAGCACTTAGATATCGGGACACAAAACAAGTCTAAAACTTTAAGGAACAAGGTAATTTAAACCAGGATAGTTGGCAAGTATGAGGCAGCTGCTTTGGGCCCCACAACAATGACAGGGCCCAGGGCAGCTGCCCCTTTGCCCTGCCTTAAAGACAGCCCTGTGCCAGAGGTCCATGAGCTGGATAAGGGAGAGTAAAAATCTTGTATCACCTGTCCCTGAGCAGCGCCTGGTGGGACTGATCCTCTGATGCTTTTTAAATGTGCCCGGACTGAGATCACGTGCCAGAAACATCTGACGTCACTCAGCCCGGCTGCCGTCACATTGCGCATGCTCACGCGGCCGAATGTATGCACTGGATCACCGCTCGGCTGAGCGGGTCCCAGTGCTCATCGGTCGCAGGATCCCGCAGTGGACAACGGGGATGAAGAACACCCCCTCTTGCCGTGAACCGATCCCCCACTCTCGTCCTTGGATGGCAGTATCTAGGAGGTGCAGGGGAACCGCTGCACAGCCTGGGCAGCCGCACATGTGACTAAGCCACGGGGCACCCCCCAGAGTGCTCCCAGTGGATCTCGGAGGAAGCGCACAGCCCACACTGCAACAAGCCAAAGGGACATAGGGAGAGAGGGGGGAGAAGGGGCAAGGGAAGGGAGATGGGGACAGATGGGGAAAAACAAATACTAAAACAAAAACAACAACAAAACCTCAGAGCAATGCATATGCTGATAACAAGTATACAAATATACACATAGTACAGAAATCCAGGTATAGTATATATATTTTACATGTGGTCATTGCATCCCATTCTCATCATTCTTGCAACCTAGCCATTTAGGGAGCCAGCCTATGTCGGGTCAAGACACCATAAGGGATAGTGTGGTTAACCTTGCTAGTTGGTATATTGGTGTGGGTACAATTATCTACAGATGGTGTCCTGTCAATTGAAAGGTACTGGGTTCCATGATAACCTAATATGCATCAGAGAAAAGGTTTGTAGAGCAAAACCTCATTAATACCTGGGGCTTTGGTAGCCTCTAACCTTTCAATCCACAAAGTCTCTTTTTGCAAGATGCGCTTATCCCAGTCGCCGCCCAGTGGGTATCACCTCCAGTACAGTGAACTGCACATAGGAAGTGTCAAACCAGTGATAGAGGCCCAGGTGGCAGTTGACCGGGGTAATCATCTTGGCAAACTGAGAATAATAGATGTGATCATATATACACAGCCTAAATTGGTGTATGGTCTTGCCTATGTAATAGGCTCCACATCTGCATGTCATCATGTACATCACACCCCATGTTTCACAGTTGGCTTGAAATGGGGTACAAATCTTTCCCCATTTGGTAAAATGAACCGTGTCCCTGTTTTGACCCAGGGGCAGTAGGTACACTGACCACATCTAGAGATGCCCCCCAGTACCTCTGATGTTTTCCTTGGCAGGGTCATATCGGCTGGCCATAATGTGATTTACAATCGAGCTGGTCCTGTGAAAAACTATTTCCGGTGTGTCTTTAATGTATTTTCTCAGGGTTATGTCCTCTGTTAAGAGGTGCCAATGTTGTTGTAGGCTATCCTGTAATTTTTGATGTTGAGCTGAGTATTTGGTGATACATTTAGTGGTCTGTTGCTTCAGGGGAATGTGGGCTTAATAAAGCAGTCCTGTTTTATATTTATTTAAGGCTCTATTGTAGGCCTTGCATAATGTTGTTTTACTATAGCCTCGTTGCAACAGTTGTTCTCTAAGTTCAGCTTCCTGAATTTTGAAATCTTGCTCATAGGTACAATTTCGGCATAGGTGGATGAATTGGGCATATGGGATACTATGCACTAGTGATCCCGGATGCCCACTCCTAGCATGGAGAAGGGTGTTCCCATATAATTTGGTAGCCAAACAGTTTGATGGGTTCCTAAAGATTTGAAGATTTAGGAAGGATATGGATTATTGGTGTCAGTTGGCTGTGAATCTAAGATTAAACTCATTGATATTTAGTTGGTGTAAAAATTCTTGGAGCAGCACGACTGAGCCAGTCCAAATCATCAGTATATCATCAATATACCGAAACGAGCCCAGGGCATGGTCCAGGTATTGAGTGAGAGACTCCTTAGAAAGTATGTCCCACTCCCACGCCCCCAGGTACAAATTGGCATATGCCGGGGCACAGCAAGTGCCTATAGCAATGCCCTGTACCTGGAGGTAGCGGGAGTCCATAAATGTAAACCAGTTATGTGTGAGGATAAATGTCAACAACCTAAGTACAAATGCATTAAACTCCAATTTGTTATCATCCATTTCCATTAGGAAGTTTCTGACAATTTCAGTGCCTTTGTCGTGGGGAATACTAGAATATAAGGCCTCTACGTCAATAGTGACGAGTAGGGCCTCAGATGGAATGGATAAACCGTCCAATCTCCTAAGGAGATCCAGGGTGTCCTTTACATATGATGGGAGTCTGATAATGTGTGGCATCAAATAGAAATCTACCAATCTACTAGCATTCTCCATAATGGAGCCTATTCCAGATACGATAGGTCTTCCAGAAGGCATCTCTGGGTTTTTGTGTATCTTCGGGATAGAATAAAAGGTAGCTTCTGTGGGGAAGCTGATGTTAAGATGTTCATAAGTTTCTTTATCTATCAGAGCCTCCATGAATGCTGTATAGATCAGCTGTTTAAATTCATTCTTGAATTGTGTTGTAATTTCTCTGGAGATTGGGTGGTAGCATTCTCTATTGTTAAGAATGTTAGGGCACAATATTTCCGCCCTTATCCGAGGGCTTAACTACTAAATCATCCCTGTCCCATAATTAATGGAGGGCCTGTCGTTGCTTACGGGTAAAATTGGATACATCTGATCAAGGGCATATAATGAAATCAGTGGGCCCGTGTGCAAGATCAAAAGTGGGCCCCACCCATGGAGAAAGAAAATGTGGCGCGCTTAGCACACCACGGCAAGGGGTGTGGTTTAAATTGCGCTAAATATTGGGTGTGGCTTAAAGGTGGTGTGATTAATAGTGTCTTGAGATAATTACAGTTTGCAGAATGCATTAATGTTAATCAGGCAATGTACAGTGCAGAGTGTATGGCGGTGGGTAGTATGTCGGTAGGTAGTATGTGCAGGAGAGGAGTGTAGAGTGTATGGAGGTGGGTAGTATGTGCAGTAGAAGAGAGTGGAGTGTATGGCAGTGGGTGGTATATGCAGGGAAAGAGAGTGGAGTGTATGGTGGTGGGTAGTATGTGCAGGAGAGGGGTGTGATTGTATGGCGGTGGGTAGTATGTGCAGGGAGAGGAGTGCATGGCGGTGGGTAGTATGTGCATGGAGAGGAGTGTATGGCGGTGGGTAGTATGTGCAGAGAGAGGAGTGTGGAGGGTATGGTGGTAGGTAGTATGTGCAGGGAGGGAAGGGTATGGTGGTGGGTAGTATGTGCAGGAGAGGGGTGTGGAGTGTATGGTGGTAGGTAGTAGCTCTGAAAGCTCTGAAGAAGGGGGTGCGCCCCCGAAACGCATCAGCTTTTACTCTGTCTGCACAGGTTGTGCACCCACTACTTCTCAACTCTTGACCTTTGTGAGTACCCTCTCTTGCTATCAATTTTAATAAAATTATTTTTGGTAATGCACTAGGTGCGTGCGCCTTCCTTTTTCTCTTGTTTTCTAGTCCCTTTCGGAATTCCCCATCCGAGGAGGGCTGCACACATCGGTACATTTACCTTTGCCCAGTTGGTCATTTGCCATACAAGAGG
>BLSH010469704.1:1257090-1278019 GCA_018402905.1 Glandirana rugosa
GTGGGGTTTTATGTAAGACGATGAGGAGGACTCATACCGCTATGGTTTACACACTCGGAAAACGTGTCGGACCGGTGTATGGCTCCGAATTGTAACTTCATCGTGGAAATCCGCAAGATGCTCGTATTTAATGTGTAGAGTAAAGAGTTGGTGGATAATGTGAAAACTTCCGGGACCTCGTGGTCCTGTTACCTTTACGGGTGTTTTACTGGGGTAAAACCTTTCGATTGTGGGGTTGCATATTAGATACTCCGTATTACTCAGAAAACTTGCCAAGTAAAAAAAGGTCTTCAAAAACCTTTTACACCTTTTTTTACTTTTGGTATCGCCATACTCAGGAGGAGTAGCAGAATGTATTTTGGGGTGTCATTTTTGCTGTGTACATGCTATGTGTTGGAAATATCTTATAAATGGACAACTTTGTGTAAAAAGAAATGCGTTTTCATTTTTTTCCACATTTTCCAAAAACTTCTGGGAAAAAATGAACCGCTCAAAAGACTCATTATGCCTCATAGATTATACGTTGGGGTGTTGGCTTTCCAAAATGGGGTCATTTTGTGGGCATTTCCATTGTCCTGGTGCTCTAGGACCTTCAAAAGTGTAATAGGTAGTCAACAAGTTAGATGTGTAATTTATGCTCCTAGAACACCTGACGGTGCTCCCTGCATGTTGGGCCTCTGTATGTAGCCAGGCTGTGAAAATGTCCAACACATGTGGTATTGCCGTATTCAGGAGAAGTAGTAGAATGTGTTTTGGAGTGTAATTTATGGTATGCATATGCCATGTGAGAGAAATAACCCATTACAATGACAATTTTGTGGAAAAAAAAAAAAATCGTAATTTTGCAAAGAATTATGAGAAAAAATGACAAGTTCAAAAAAACTCACCATGCCTCTTACTAAATACCTTGGAATGTCTATTTTCCAAAAAGGGGTAATGTGGGGGGTATTTGTACTTTTCTGGCCTGTTAGGGTCCCAAGAAATGAGATAGGCTGTCGGTACATCGGGTGTGATCAATTTTCAATGATTAGCACCATAGCTTGTAGACGCTATAACTTTCACAAAGACCAAATAATATCCACTAATTTGGGTTATTTTTACCAAAGATATGCAACAGTATAAATTGTGGCCAAAATTTATGAAGAAAAATTACTAATTTGAAAAATTTTATAACGAAAACTAAGAAAAATGTGTTTTTTTTCAAAATTTTCTGTCTTTTTTAATTTATAGCGCAAACATAAAAAACCCCAGCGGTGATTAAATACCACCAAAAGAAAGCTCTATTTGTGTGAAAAAAAGGACGCAAATTTCATATGGGTACAGTGTTGCATGACTGAGTAATTGTCATTCAAAGTGTGAGAGCACTGAAAGCTGAAAATTGGTCTGGGCAGGAGAGGGGTTTAAGTGCCCAGTAAGCAAGTGGTTAAACTTAGTGGCACTCTATGTACTTAGTCAGCAGTCCCCAACTCTTGTTGCACCAAATTTTGCCAAGTACTGGGGGAAAGGGTGCGGGGGATTCAGTGGCGGGTGATATGTCAGGCGAATGGCTTGGGTTAGCACTTCAATCATCCCGACACCATGCTCAATATGGTGTCAGGATGATTGAATCACATTATTTATTCTACTACATTGTAATATATAACAAAATAGTTCAACTCCCCATAATGCAGAAGCAGTGGGAGCCCTGTGCATGTCACTTGTCACCATTTCCTGCTACCAGATTCAGCGTGCCACTTTCCATTGTTACCTGCTACCAGATGCAGCGTGCCACTTGCCAACCATAGCCTACCACCAGATGCAGCATGTCCCTTGCCATTGTTGCCTGCTACCAGATGCAGCATGTCACTTGCCATTGTTGCCTGCTACCAGATGCAGCATGTCCCTTGCCATTGTTGCCTGCTACCAGATGCAGCATGTCACTTGCCATTGTCACCTGCCACCAGATGCAACGTGCCATGTGCTACCCATAGCCTAACAGCAGATGCAGCGTGCCACTTGCCATTGTCGCCTACCACCAGATGCAGCGTACCACTTGCCATTGCCGCTGCTACCAGATGCAGCGTGCCACCTGCCACCAGATGCAGCTTGCCACTTGCTATCCATAGCCTACCACCAGATGCAGCATGTCACTTGCCATTGTCACCTGCCACCAGATGGAGTGTGTCACTTGCCACCTGTATCATGCCAACAGATGAAGTTTTTTCTTTGCAGTGAAACCTCTCAATGTATGGCTATGCAGCCTCTCTGCAGTGCTATAAACTCAGCCAGATCAGCTGGCATTCGATTCTCAAGTAGGGGACCCTACAATTGGCACATGTGCAGTTGACAGTAGGGTTCCCCTCCTATGAGAATCGAATGCACCACTGATGCGCTGATCTCACAGGAGGCGACCCAGCTCACAGGATCTGACACAGCGGAAGCAAGCAGACTCTCTCATCCTGGGGGCAGTGCGGCCCGGTCTCTGACAGGCCATGGACAGATACAGGCTCTGCAGCCCAGGGGTGGGGGCCCCTGATCTTAGTGACTGGTGCAACTGTAGTGCCTGACACGTCTCATTCATGGGTGCAGTGCATATGTTGTACCCAGGGATGATATTCCTGTGGCTCAAAGGTAGATAACACACATTAACCAGTATACAACAAATATCGACCACCCTCCCCCCTCCCCATTCTCAATACAGAATACTCTCCCCCTAAAATGACCCCCAATACAGACTTTTCCCCACTCTGTCCCAGCTAGGGTTGCCACATCATCCCTTTAATCCAGGACACATACTAATTACTCAGGTTCTGTGGCTGATTAAGGTGGTAATTAAACTCACTTAGTACCTTATCTGCATTAAATTAGCATCAGAACAACCTGTGTAATTCATATGTGTCCTGGATTAAAGGGATGGTGTGGCAACCCTAGCCCCAGCTCAGTCTACTCTAAACAGATGGTACAGCAGGACATTCTGTGTGTGACTTGCTTTTTAGAGCCCCCTGTCTGCTACCTACAACACAACCCTCTGTGGCAGTTTACTGCTCCCCCCTTACAGCTAATGAAAGGGTGGACAGTCAGAGAGGAGCCAGCTGGGAGCCATGGATCCAATACATTCACTGACCCCTCCCCCTTTTTCTTCCTGGGCTGCTGACCTGCTGTGCTGTGTGTAAAGTTATGGGCAGCAGCCTGCATACAGACGTCCTCCTCTCCTTATCTCCCCATTCAGCAGTGCTGCTGATAAACTGAACGGCTCAGAGCTCCCTACACATACCTGCGATCAGACACAGCAGAGAAAGTCTTCCTTCACAGACTGCTTTATAGCTGACAGATATACAGATCACAGGAAACAGAAGCTGGGGTAATGTCTGTGAAGGAAGACTTCTGCTGTGTCCGATCATCACACAGCACAGAAGACACCCGGGAGCAGTGAGCAGTCACATTACACACTGCTGTGTTATACAGCACGGCCCCATCACCTGAGCTCCACCCCCTGGAGTCACTGAGCTGCCGGGACTACACTCATAGCATCGGCAAATGCGGCTTTGGCTGCTTCCGCCAGAGAGACGAAAATAAAAAAGTCCATCAATACTCCCACATCTTGGGCCCCTCTAATTGAGATCTTGGGGCCCAAGGAAATTTTATGGACATATTTTTACTTCATGTGGGCAGTGTGTGTGTCAGGGAGCAGTGGGCCCCCTTAACCTGTGGGCCCGTATTCACTGCACATGCTGAACACATGGATGATACGCCACTGCATCTGATGTAATTGGCATGCGTTTAACCTTACTGACCATAGCAGTGAGAAAGGCTGAAATACGGGGGTTGGTTGTTAAGTCTGGAAATTGGCGGGATTTATTTTTAAACCGTGGTTCTCATATCTCTGCATTCGTGTTTACTTGACTTGTACTGTCCTTATTGTATTCCCCGCTTTCATCCAGCAGGATCATTAGGTCCCTAAGGACTCTAAAGTCTTGCATTGTGAAGTTTTTTATTTTATCTGCGAGATCTTTCTCTTGTTTGTTACGTTTCCCATCTTCATCAAACGTGTAGTATTTGTCCAACTGGCTAGTGGGACAAAAGGTGAGGCCCAGTTGGAGTACCTCATGCTCATCAGCTGAGGTGGTGGGGCTACATTTCTGGTATTAGCCTCACCCCTGAATTGGATTGGTGCTGATCCTAAATGAGGGACCTGTGTATATGCTGTGTTGGTTTCCATCAGTTGGAGGGCCTGTGTAGTTACTAGTGTTCCGCACATTATCTGTATTAGGGTTTCGTCCGTCACCTTGTCTGTGCATACCACCACCTTGTGAAGTGTTAGGAGTAAATCTAGAAGAGTTATCTGGTTTCCTTTTTGTACTTAGTGTTTGTGAATACCCACCACCCTGGTGATTCCTCTTACGTGGTCCTAAATAGGATTGTGTTGTTCTGAAATGTTGAGGGTAAACCTGTGAATTAGAAGATGACACAGATTAATCAGATTCAAGCTCTTCCTCCATTGGCACACAGCTATGGTAATAGGGTTGATGTCTCCCCATCTTTCCCCCTTTACGACCTGTCTGTTGGTTATCCCATTTATCAGCGAATGTTGCTCTATCTCTGGCAATTTTGGCTTGTTTTTTGCCTATAATGTTTGCCTTTGTTTAATTTGAAAATGAATCAGGCATGGATCCCACAAGACTTGTCTGTACCTTGTGCAGAATAAACATTTAGACCGGACTCACACAGCCATTCATATACTTCTTTTTTTGAATAGGCCTCAATACAAAAAAAAAATACCATGTTGGCTACCTCCTCCTACTCCTCTCCCACCGCCATTTCCACCTACACTACCACGGTCACGGCCTAGTCAACCTCTAGGCTCCTACTCCACATCCACCCCCCTTCCCATTTTTTTATTTGATTTTAATTTATTTTCCCTATCCCCATTTATTTGTAGGGCACTTGCCCTAGTTTGAAGATGATTTTGGAACAGTTATATGGTTTCTACCGTTAATTAATACTTTTCAGACACAGTTTGAAGATGATCCACATTCACCTCCATTTTTGCTTTTTTTTGTTTTTATTTTTTTTTAAATATTTAAAGTTATTTCCCTGTCCCCATTTTTTTTGTAGGGCACTTGCCCTACCCTTACCCCCATTTTACTTCCTTTTGCAGCCCTCTGGGGCTTTCCAGGACTTTGCTACAGCCATTTTTGTGCCTAAAAGTTCGGGTCCCCATTGATTTCAATGGGGTTCGTTGTCCGTGCGATCGTTCGGGTTCCGTCCGGACCCGGACCCGGACTTTGTCCCGAAGTTCGGACGGACCAGCAGAACCCGAACGTCCAGGTGTTCGCTCAACTCTACTAGTGACTCTTTTGCAAAATCAATGTTCAGCCCTAATTACCATGACTCTACCCCAGCCATCACCCATTGATTTTCAGGGCCCTCGCATATGTATCCACCTTACGCATCTCATCAGGGTTTTCTAAGAATGCATGACCAGCCAATCCCAAGCCTTCCACCCTCATCTTTATCTTATTATTCTGAATCAACCATAGATGTCGCCAGGGAACCAAACCATTCCTTCTTACATTTCCTTTTTCCTGTGTATGAAAATTTGCAAATTTTAACTTTTGTTTATTATGTTAACCTAATGCTATTTAAATATCCATTTTTGTTTATTGTGGTTTATACTAGGCTAGCACCGATACCACTTTTTTAACCACTTCTGGACCGCGTTGCATACATTTACTGCTGCAAGGTGGCAGCATAACGTGAATCGCCGTCTATAAACAGCAATTCACGCACGCGCGGCTAGGGGACGAGCGCGCGCCGCCGGCGATGCGCTCTCATGCCCGCCGCAAGCTCCAGGAGTGTGGCCACGGGTCAGGAGAACTCGATGCCCGCCAGTGACCCGTAAACGCTTACAATAAGAGAAAAGCGGGGAACCGCCAATGTAAACACGACAGTTCCCCGCTCTAACAGGGGACATACCACTGATCTATTGATCCCTGTACTCGGGATCAGTTAGATCTGTTATGCCCCTGCCAGCCTAGCCCCCACACAGTTAGAACACGTCTAGGGAACACAGTTAACCTCTTCATTGCCCCCTGCAGGTTAACCCCTTCCTTGCCAGTGACATTTATACAGTAATCTGTGGCTATTTTTAGATCTGATCGCTGTATAAATGTCAATGGTCCCAAAAAAAGTGTAAAAAAATGTCCGACATGTCAGCTGCAATATCCCAGTCCCGAGAAAAATCGCAGATCGCCGCCATTACCAGTAAAAAAAAAAAAATGTAAAAATGCCATAAATTAATTCTCTTTGTAAACGCGGCAACTTTTGCGCAAACCAATCAATAAACGCAGATTGCGATTTTTTTACCACAAATATGTAGAAGAATATATATCGGCCAAAACTGATGAATAAATTCGATTTTTTTATATTTTTTTGGATATGTATTTTAGCAAAAAGTAAGAAATATTGTTTTTTTTGCAAAATTGTCGCTCTTTAATTGTTTCAGAAGTGTGATCAGAAGTGACGCAGAGGTGATCAAATACCACCAAAAGAAAGCTCTATTTGTGGGAAAAAAAGACGCCAATTTCGTTCAACGTTGGGTACAACGGTACCGCGCAATTATCAGTTAAAGCGACGTAGTGCCAAATCGCAAAAAGTGCTCAGGTCCTAATGTGGGAAATCCTCCCGGGGCTGAAGTGGTTAAGGCCGAGCACAAGTACCGACACTTTTTTTCAAGTACTCGCGAATACCGATTACTGATACTATTTTTTAATGTGATGTGACAGTGGCACTAATATGCAGTCCTGATGGGCACTGATAGGTGGCACTGATGAGGCGGCACTGATGGGCATTGATGAGGCAGCACTGAAGGGCAGTGATGGGGTGGCACTGATGAGGAGGCACTAATATGCATCACTGATGGGCATTGATAGGATTAGGTGGCACTTATGGGTACTGATGAGGCAGCACTGATGAGGAGCCACTAATATGCAGCACTGAACTGATAGGTGGCACTGATATGCAGCATTGATGAGCACTCATGGGAACTGATGGGCAGCACTGATAGGTGGCACTGACAGGCAGCACTTATGGGCAATGATAGGTGGCACTGATGGGCGGCACGGATGGAACTGATGGACAGGCACTGAAAGGCAGCACTAATTGGCATAATGAGACAACTAATATTTAAAGAAGGATTCAATTCTGCTAGCAAACAAATGCCTGTTCTGTCAGAATCAGCAACCCATCAGATTCAGTAATCGAAGTGAAGTTCTGTCAGAACACCACAACGCCCATCTTGGTTTCGTTTATACTCCGCCAAATAACTTTGCTTTTATGATGTATATCCAACTTCATGCTTACTGTTCCTTATCTTCTTCCCACTAAAGGCAAGTAGTCTTCATGGTACAAATGTAATGGGTCAAAGTTGGATGAATGAAAGTGTACTTTCCCCTATTCAAACAACATGTTGAATTTAGCCAAACCAATTCCTGAAGTTTTATGAATGGAGTAGAGGATGGGATGGCGAGGGTACCCATACAACTTCACCACAGGCAATTTAAAGTGGTTGTCAACCTGTGACAACCACTTTAACCTACAAGTAAGCCTAGAATAAGGCTTACCTGTAGGTGCACTGCATATCTCCCAAACCTGCTTCAGGAGATATGCAGTGTTTTACATGTGCCAACGTCATGTCGGCACATGCGCAGTGAAGAGACGGCCTTCGTGCCATTTCTCCACTGACCCTGTGCCGTGACTGGCGGCTCCCGCGCGCATGCACAGGAGTGACTTCACGTGACTTTGGCCAGTCACAGAGCCGGAGTCGCGGCCCCGGAAGTAAGAGGGGCTGAAGGTGGACGCGGCCTGGAGCGGGGACATTGCTGGACGCCGCAGGCTTTGTTTGCAGGTAAGTGCACATAATGGGCTACTATGCGATGCATAGTAACCCATTATGCTTCTACTTTACAGGGTTATATTGAGGAAGTAAACCCAATCTGGGTTTACTTCCTCTTTAATGACACATCATCACTGGAGGCATAACTGCACTCAGCAGGATGTTGGACACATTTGTGAAGTGTGATTATAAATCTCAGAGGTCAAAGGTGAAAAAACGATTTCAACAATGCATGTGCCCACTGTGAACAACAGTAAGTAGTATCCGCTACATGCAGTAGCCAGATCTGTGTTTCTGCAGAGATATGGGCATTGCCATTTCTACTGCCTACAGTTGTGATGATCTCTGCTCATTCTATCAAAGATTCCAAGCTGGGTGACTGATGTCACAATCTGAACCACTGCAATTCTGAACAAGCCTTGCATTCATAGAACAATATACAAGGTTTCTTGTGTATAGTGATCATGGGAAATGGGAAGTTCTTATACACAGAGCTGTGTACAGCGCTCACAGTGCCCATATGCATTAAAAAAAAATATGACCATATCACATATGACAGTGGAATACTTGAACTTGTAGTAATGTCTGAAAGTGTTTATTCTGACTCATCTTATCACACCTGGAATATTGAGGCACGAAAGTGTTGAATACATGAAACTGAAAAGCGTTCTCAACATTCCAAGGAAAATTTTTTTTATTTTGTTTACATGGAAATATGTATATTTGTATTCCCAAGACCTACACTCTTCTATTAATGTTTACAACGTTTGTAACTTGCTTACATAAAAAAAACACAAAAATAACTCAATTGGACAAAGGCCACAACTGTTTCCAAAAATGTCTGTTTTATTTTATCAACAGTGTTGGAACTGGTTTGGTATCAATGGTGCAAAGTTTAAAAAATGGTAAAATGGTAAAAAAAGTGCTAAAATGATAAAACTTTGGGAAGAACAATTTTACAAGATGGATAAACTCTGAAAAAATGGTTATATAAAATGATTTTGACAAGACACCTGTCATTTATCAATAAGAAAGTAGTCAGCATAATGGTCACATTTGTATGGCATAATTACTGGGACATGTGGCAGTCTGATGACCTTCATGTTCATGTGCCATCTGCTCTGAAGACTCAGTGGACACATTCTCCTTTAGTTCTCATCTACACTTGCTTTGGCTTCAACGCACATTAAAGCCCCTACTGCTTCAACAAGCTTTTATGATGTGCTTTTGAGGCTTCAGTGGTGCTTCAATGAGGCTTCGGTGGTGCTTTACCGAGGCTTCGGTGGTGCTTCTATGAGGCTTCGGGGGTACATCTATGAGGCTTCGGGGGTGCTTCTATGAGGCTTCGATGATGCTTCGATGAGGCTCTTTTGAAGCTTTGTTGAAGCTTGGCAGATGCCCTGTGTGTTTGTTGATATCTCACAACTGCAATTTCTCCAAAACAAAGCGAAGATAAAGCTGAATTAAAGCCTCTGAAAAGCCACAGGTGCTTCAAGCGAGCTTCAAACAAGCTCTGTCATAGACTTCTATGGAGGGGTTGAAGAGGCTTTGAAACATGGCTAAAGCTACATGGGGTTTAATTTTTGACGCAAAGCTGAAGCGAAGGTGTAAACATGACTGTAAGTTAACCTTTTTATTTAGTGACATGAGCTTTGGCTGGCATTAAGGGAGCTTTAACAAAGCCTGTCTGACGCCCTATTTTGAAGCAAGTGTAAAAGAGCCCTTATACGCAAATAGTTATGTAGAATACAGCATGCTAACACTATATTGATAGCGTGCTCAACCTCCAGGGGCATTGCCGTTAACAAAAAATGTTATTTGGATGTAGATTCCAAAACCACACTCCACCAAGTGTTGTACTCTACTCAGTAAATAATTAAAATGTGTTTCCTGGAATCTGAACCATGCCCCGTGTAGGGCCTGAGGAGGTAGGAAGATAAACAAATGCCTCATCTGCTACAACAACTAAAGGTAGATCAGGCCCAGAAGTGCCCGGCAGAGACCTTGATTGTGGTACATCAAATTCCCCATAAGGGAAACGCTGACCCATCAAAGAATTATGGAAAATTCTTGAATCTCCAGAACATCCATAGGCACTGACATAAATGTCATGTCGGTGAGTCCCAGCAGAACTATAGACAAATATTTTTTACAGTTGAAAAAGCGGGATCCAGTGTTGGGTGGCTTATTGGGATGCACATGTTTCCAATGTAATATCCCAATGCGATTTGGGAAGTTATTGTTCTCTCAAAACCATCTCCTATTTGTTCCCACAAACTAGCTGTTGGTTCTGGCATAGCTGATGTTTTTCAGCTCTTCCCAAGCACTGTAGAGATTTCTATTAATAATGATGGTGTAAGGAGGTGAAACTGGCACCAGTGGCAAGGTATCTGCAATACAAACATTCCTATTGGCTGTCCAAGCAGAGATTCCAGAACAAGTGTCAGGGCACCAATGGTGGGAGAAGGACTCTAGGACCCAGCATCTGTCAGGACACCAACAGCAGAAGAAGGGCTCTAGGACCCAGCATCTCTACCAGTACTTCACATGGGCCTTTTTTAAGGAAGTCTGTCAATAGTTGAAGTTGCTGGTTGATCTTCAGCTTGTATCGTGTTCCTGTGATCCTTGTTCCTGAAAGTTCTTTGCTACCGACCAGGCTTGTCCTTGACTATTCTCCTGCCTGTCTCCTGACCTGACCTCGGCTTGTCCACATATATTCACTTCTGTTCTCCTGTGTCTGACCTTGGCTTCCCCTCTGACCTTGCCTGCTCGGTTATCCTCCTGGCACTGAACTCTGGCTTGAACTGACTTCCCATTGTCTCAGTGCTACTACAGACCTGCCACATCTCACAGGCGCCACCTGTCTGCAGCGACTACTTAGCACATCAGAAATGCTTCTGAGTTCCTCTGCAAACAACATCACAGATGACCTGTGCTACTTTGAGCCTGACTCCTCTTGTACTTACTTTCAGGGGAGTCTGGAACTTAGCCGCAAGGGAAGCCCTCTCTCCATTGGCCTCCATCACCAGGTACTTAGTAACAAAACTGCCAAGTAGACAAGGTTGTGCACTGGATTTTCAGTGCTGGATCACAATTCATTCGTACCAAGAAATTGTGTGAGTGGGGAAACAAGGCCCTGGGTGTTTGTATACCTACCTTCAGCAGGTTAGAAAAGGACAAAGCCTAGCGTGAGGCTTTTGTAGTGCGAACGAAGTATGATTCCTACAAAACAAATACATATGAAATCATATATACCTTAAAGTAACTAACAGCTGCTCTTCCACACTAATGCTACCACGCTAATGCACAATGTTGGTATGCATTCTGTTTAGACGTACTCTGCGAGGTCTAATAACTGATCGAAGGTTACCACCAACATATCTGGATGACTATGCATTTTCCCCAACATGAGGACAAAGTAGCCAATAGATGGGTGCTGGGAGGTCAAGGGATGTACCCAGCAGAGATTACGTCTCCTCAGGTCCCCCTATCTCCTTCCTCTCATCCTCATAAGCAGCCATATGAGTATAGCAATCAGATTGCTTCTGTAATAAGTTTTCAATGATTACACTTCGGCAAAGTTCGAAATCCTCTCACTAAACAAAGACACAGGAAATGGGAGGGCAAAAATGCACTATGGGTAGTCAAGGGACCAAATAAAAAAGAAACAGTTGCTAGAAAATGCCAATAATTTACTCTCGCAGCTAAATGCAGCTGCAGGTAAACGCATGTAAATACAGGCAGATACAATGTAGAACCGCAAGTGATCGCTGTGCCAGGGGTGTTGGAAATTCAAAATAACAGAACATGCTTTCACAAGTGGAAGAACAACCGCCTGTGTGAAACAGGCCTAAGACAAACTCATGCAGAACGGCTGGCAGTATCTCTGCAACTGCACAGGAGCAGCTTTTTCAAATTGGCTGAATGGGATTCATTATATTCAGAGATGATCTTATGTATATTGACACTTTGTGAGTATATTTCCTTTTATTTTAATAACGTTTAGTATAAAGGGTATTACACTACAGTATTTGGATATATTTTTTTATAACATGTTTGCAGGAGTAATTAAATATTAATCTCAAGCCTAACATGCTGATCTTTAATTAGAAAGGCATGTCTTTCTGGCGAGCGCTGTCTGGAGAGTGGTGAAGGCACTGAGCACTATTCCCATTTTCTTTGAAGGAGTTTGCACACAGAGTTTTCATGATGGACTCTTTTCTTTGGTGTGCCATATTCATTTGTTTTTGTCTATGGATTGATGATTATAGATTGCATTTTGATTATTTACAAATAATTTGTTTTTATATACTAACTGTTGTATCTTCATTTTATTTTTTTAATCATTGTTAATTATCTTGAACATTGATCTGAATATTTACACATAAGGGTGCACTGTGGGCTTAATTCATTTTTGCACATTTAAATTGGATGTAAACCCTCACATATACCCAGTGAAGTGAACAGCCTCAGATGATACACAGAGCTAAAACAAATCTCTGTATATAAGTTTTACATGTATATCTGCTGTCTTCAGCTTTCTATATTCTTTAGAAAGTGTACATCATGTTAGAAATGTCTCCTTCCTGTTCAGCATTGGAAGTGAAGTCTGGACATACAGCCAAGACAGCTGATTGGAGGAAAAGCACACACCCCTTCTCCGCATAGGCAGAGACTTGCAGAGCTGTACTGTGAACAGACCAGCTCTTTGCTAATCTATTTATAGCAACCTCCCTCTACACAAATTTCAGGCTGGTCTTATCTTGGTTGAGAACTTGTGAGAGGTTAACATGCTAATAACAGAGCAAACAGCAGAAACACACGGGACTTTGGAGAGAGATAAAAAAACACTACAGATATACAGTATTTCACAAAAGTGAGTACACCCTCACATTTTTGTATATATTTTATTATACCTTTTCATGTGACAACACTGAAGAAATGATACATTGTTACAATGTAAAGCAGTGTGTGTACAGCTTGTATAACAGTGTAATTTTGCTGTCCCCTCAAAATAACTCAACACACATCCATTAATTAACTAAATTGCTGGCAACAAAAGTGAGTACACCCCTAAGTGATAATGTCAAAATTGGGCCCAAAGTGTCAATATTTTGTGAGGCCACCATTATTTTCCAGCACTACCTTAACCCTCTTGGGCATGGAGTTCACCAGAGCTTCACAGATTGCCACTGGAGTCCTCTTCCACGCCTCCATGATGACATCACAGAGCTGGCGGATGTTAGAGACCTTGCGCACCTCCACCTCCCATTTGAGGATGCCCCACAGATGCTCAATAGGGTTTAGGTCTGGAGACATGCTTGGCCAGTCCATTACCTTTACCCTCAGCTTCTTTAGCAAGGCAGTGTCATCTTGGAGGTGTGTTTGGGGTCGTTATTATGTTGGAATACTGCCCTGCAGCCCATTCTCTAAAGGGAGGGAATCATGCTCTGCTTCAGTATGTCACAGTACATGTTGGCATTCATGGTTCCCTCAATGAACTGTAGCTCCCCAGTGCCGGCAGCACTCATGCAGCCCCAGACCATGATACTCCCTCCACCATGATTGACTGTAGACAAGACACACTTGTCTTTGTACTTCTCACATGGTTGCCGCCACACACACTTGACACCATCTGAACCAAATACGTTTATCTTGGTCTCATCAGACCCCAGGTCATGGTTCCAGTAATCCATGTCCTTAATCTGCTTGTCGTCAGCAAACTGTTTGCGGGCTTTCTTGTGCATAATCTTTAGAACAGGCTTCCTTCTGGTACAACAGCCATGCAGACCAATTTGATGCAGTGTGCGGCGTATGGTCTGAGCACTGGCAGGCTGACCTCCCACCCCTTCAACCTCTGCAGCAATGCTAGCAGCACTCATACATCTATATCCCAAAGACAACCTCTGGATATGAAGCTGAGCATGTGCACATATCTTCTTTGGTCGACCATGGCAAGGCCTGTTCTGAGTGCAACCAGTCTGGTTAAACCACTGTATGGTCTTGGCCATCGTGTTGCAGCTCAGTTTCAGGGTCTTGGCAATCTTCTTATAGCCTAGGCCATCTTTATGTAGAGCAACAATTATTTTTTTCAGCTCCTCAGAGAGTTCTTTGTCATGAGGTGCCATGTTGAACTTCCAGTGACCAGTATGAGAGAGTGAGAGCGATAACACCACATTTAACCTGTATACGGAGGCTGTGACCACTTCCCTTCCCCAGCTAGGACAGTCCCCCCACAGTTAGAACACGCCCAGGGAACATAGTTAACCCTTAGAGCGCCCCCTGCAGGTTAACCCCTTCACTGCCAATGGCATTTACACAGTAATCAGTGCATTTTTATAGCACTGATCGCTGTATAAATGCCAATGGTCCCAAAAAGTGTCAAAATGGTCCGACATGTCCGCTGAAATATCGCAGTACTGCTAAAAATCGCAGATCGCTGCCATTACTAGTAAAAAATAAAAAAAAAATAAAAACCACAAAAATGAATTCTCATCATCCGTAAACGCGGCCACTTTTGCGCAAACCAATCAATAAACGCCCATTGCGATTTTTTTATCGCAAATATGAGGAAGAATATAAATCGGCCAAAAACGGTGAAAAAAAATGTTTTTTTATATTTTTTTTTTGGATTTGTATTTTAGCAAAAAGTAAGAAATTTGGTTTTTTTTGCAAAATTGTCGCTCTTCTTTTGTTTATAGCGGCGATCAGAAATGACGCAGAGGGGATCAAATACCACCAAAAGAAAGCTCTGTTTGTGGGGAAAAAAAGGACACAAATTTCGTTTGGGTACAACGTCGCACGACCGCGCAATTTTCAGTTAAAGCGACGCAGCTCCAAATCGCAAAAAGGGCTCCGGTCCTAAAGCTGGAAATCCTTCCGGGGCTGAAGTGGTTAAGCATATTCTGAATGCAGCAGCAGTGTAGTATTGCTTATTATTAAACATATACATTTTTAATGTTTTTTTATGGTATTATTTACAATGTAAAGTGGGGATTTATAATAGCCTAATAAGTTGCGGGCATGAAACCACAGTAAACATTCTGTCATGAAACCACAGCAAACGTTCATGTCTTATCTGTTGCCTACCTGACTGCATGTGTCCACTTAAAGGCAGCCTCATCTGTGTGCTTTAGTAGGCCCTCCTCAGCTCTCCACCCAAGGTCCTAATTGGGAACAGGATATAACACCTGGCAGTGCAAGCCTGTATTGCTGGCCCGTGTTTGGCTTGTGTGTGGTTGTTCCCATTCTTTGCTCTGAGTCTTATTCCGTGTACCGATCTTTGGCTTGTCTGACCATCCCTGCCTGCCTGTTACCCCGACCTTGTCCTCTGTTCTCCTGTCTGCTTGATACCCTGACCTTGGCATGCCTGTTGTCTGTCTCTGTCTACTTGTAGCCCTGATCCTTGGCTCTTCCACTGACCTTCTCTTGCTCTGCTGCTTTCTCTCCATTCACCTATAGCCTGCCGTGAGCATGTTCTGGGGGACCCTGGGGGCCGCGACCTGTATCCTGTTGCAGCCAAGTCCATCCTTACCACCAGAGGCTCTGGGGAACACCTGCTGGCTCTTAGACTCTGCGCCCTGGGGAAACGTATGCGCTAGCCCCCTGTGCTAACTGTGTCAGGGTCCCAGCAGTCCCACTTCCCTGCACCATCCAGATCCCTGGTCGCAGCAGTCAGCTATAGGTCCACAACCTTGCAGTGCACTTCACAACCTTAGCGCGTGTTTCGCACTTCAGTGGTGCGATTCACACTCCTGCACCTGACCACAGGTGCCGTGACAGTTGCAAAATGTTCTTACAGCTTTTCCTTATTAGTACCACTTACTTTGCCAACTCTTTGTTACCCTGTCCCAACTTTTTTGAGTAGTGTTTTTGCCATCAATTTCAAAATTATCTTTTGTTTTTCTAAAATGATACGTTCTCTCAGTTTAAACTTTTTATATGTTTTCTATTTTCTAATGTGAATAAATTATGGGTTTATGAGAGTTGCAAGTCATTGCATTTTGTTTTTTTACACTCTGATGTTGTACACTCTTAGGTGAAATGTCAGCTTACTATGTCTCTGGGAGTTACCCCCATGCTTCCAGGGTCGGGGGGGGGGGGTGTTTCAAATTCATTGTGTTTGTGTGCACTAAAATAAACTTATGTGTATTATGTATTGAAAAAATGTTTTGATAAACAGTTGCGCTGAGGGTTTTAGCTAATCTTCAGTCCCAAAATGTGCATTTTCAAGTGTTAAAAAAATGGCAAAAACTGCTCTGGCAACCAAAGGGTATAGTAAAGTTCTGCTTTAGGAACACTAAATACTATGTCAAACATAGTTTTAGGCTTTATATGCTCTTTAATTTACCAGAGTGCATTTGCAAGACACTTTGCGCAGTGCATTCGGATGGGTTGCAGTGAATTTTCAGCATTCTAAGTAGACATAAATAGGTACACACACTGTTTAAAATGCTGTAATCCATTCAGCATTTTCCTTTCACTGCAGCCAGATTCCTCAAAAAGGTGTACAGGCATTGCCTCATGTGTACATAATATATTCCTAAAAAATAAAAACTGAACTAAAAAAAAATGCCAGCCTAAGATAAACACCAAGTTTTCTATCATCATGTCAAATTACTAAGTAACTTGATGAAGTTTCCTCCCCCGTAGAGATTCTACTTGTTAGACAACACAGTCTGCGGGGCCTCATTTGCATATTGTATTTGCATGCTAATTGCAGTGGCGCGTGGAGGATCTTAGCGTGAAATCCTTGCATTGTTTTGTAGTTCACATTCATTTGTGTTTTGAGCAGATGATGTCAGGAAACTCTTCAGAAAAGTGATGTGCTTCATTTATTGTATCTGGAGAAAAATATATTTGAAAGGATTTCTGCCAACTGAATGGATGAGGAAGGGCGAAGTTGCTCAAAAGAGCTGCATGACTGGGTGAACAAATTTAGCCTAGAAAGGGTTCAAATGCTAGTGAATAGGAACAAGGATGAGTGAGACTTTATCTGATTGGATGCCACTGGTCAGATGGGGGTTGAAGTCATAAGGAGAGAGCCAGTGGGGCAGATTCAGCAGTTATTCTGGAACATGTGGTTGTCAGTATTATTTGTTAACAAGATTCCTGTTGTGTCCATCACCAGTAGACATTCTCTGGGCTCAGACCCATTGAGACAATGTTAGTGCACATTTGGGGAAATGTCCTCAGGGAAGGTAGCTGAGTGCATGGCATGTTGGTTTAGTTCAAAGGCTACTTCTTTTTAATATGTACATTGGTTATTCCAGTCATTTTAATATTTATTTGTTTGCAGGGGGCGTTGCGCGAGAGATAGGTTGCGTCGTTCTCAGGGGGCATTCCAAATAATGCTGATCATGGGCAGGGCTGGATTAACGTAGAGGCTATTGGAGCTGCAGCTCTAGGCCCCTACCTTAATATAGGCCCAGCCACCCAAAAAGAACCGACTGCTCATGGAAAGCAATGGGCACCGCCTGGGCAGGGTGGTGGGATTGATAATGGGCTCCGCATGAGCAGTCCAAATAGAAGCCTGGGGCACGCCAATGGAGGGCTCTTACAGATATCTAGGGCTTCCATAGTGTTAGGCCTGTGCAGCTGCGCTCTTTCAGCTCAGAGTTCACGCCGATGCACAGCCCTTATGGGAACCTGGCAAACCAAATGCCAGGATTCCCTAGTGTTACGCCTGTGCAGCTGCGCCCAAGCACTCTTGTGAGCTTGGGCGTATGCCAGCACAGGCTTTTGGAAATGCAGAATGTGCCCAGTTAAAGGTCCTCCAAAATCCTCAGCACCAAGCACATGACACTCTTAATCCGGCCCTGATCATGGGCATTGCTAGCACCAAGCAGCTGGAGCACATGCCCTGCATTAGTTGGTATGTCCCAATGCCATGGCTGCCCTTTATTTCATGTTCATTAGCAGATTCCGGTGTCTGTCACCATCTGCCGCCTGTTAGACCTGTAGCACAGACCCAAGGAGTTTTGGAGCACTACTCTTGGCTCTGTGCTAAAAGTCTGACAGGAGGCAGGGGCAGAAGCCAGCAGCTGCTAAAAAATATAATTTAAAGACATGTGGGCGATCACAGTGTGGAGACTCTGGCCAGAAAGAAGCCTGCAAGTCTGCCCACAGTGAAGACATTGTTGGAATTAATTAGTGTATGTTAAGATTTGTAAGACAGCAAGGACGAAAATTGGCATATCCTCTTACCAGCTCAGCACATTATAGAACAAACGGCAGGAGACTCAAGGATATGAGCAAGCATTAAGAAATAATGATCATTAAAGGGAGATCCAAAATGTTTACTTGAATAGCTGATCCTTTGAAAACTATGTCAACCATTGCCTAGGTCACCAGATCCACCAGCATTACAAAGCAGGCCAATAAGTCAAGGTGTGTTGTGTACAGGAAGAACTTACAGAATGCAGCAGGTTTTGGTGTTGTGATCCAGAGCACTCACCAGCAAATACAAAGCAAACTCCAAAGTAAGTACATTTTTAGGGGAGGGGAAATTCTGTGCAGGGGCAGTTTTGTCCTTTGGGGGGTTGTATTGGAAGGGGGGGGGTTGATTGGGGAGGTAATACAGTATGTCTAAACCATGTGCTCTGTGTCTTTTTTTTACCTCTGTGCTTTGTGCATTTTTTACTCTTGGCCCCCTGCACTCTGTGTATTACTTACTCTTTATTCCTGCGCTCTGTGCATTGCCTACTCTTGATCCTTGAGCTTGTGGCGCTTTGTTCTTTACTTACACCTCCCAGTGTTGCCAACCGCCAGTAAATTTACTGACAGTTTGTAAAAATCAGCGATTTTTATAACTGTCTATAAATATCAGGGTCTGTTAATTTGTCATGCTGTGCTGACTTTTAAAGTGTAAACTTGGCAAACTACTTGATATGGGTATTGTTAGTGTTTCCATGTTGTGTTTAAATATCAATTGTCTTAGTTTTTAATAGGAGTTGATTTATTTTTCAGGTTGCCAGTAAAAAATGTGCTCCGCCAGTAAATTTTCTATGTTTTGCCAGTAAAAAACACTGCCGGAGGTTGGCAACACTGACACCTCCCCTGGTCCCTGTGGTCTGTGCATTATACAGTTTACTTTTGAACCTTGCACTCAATGTTCATTATGCACTCCTGTGCTCTGTTATTTAGTCATGACCTCTTCCCTCCATGTCTGACCCCTGTGCTTTGTGTGTTTTGGATCCCTGGTCCCTGCACTCCATGTCTTACACACTTCTAATCCCTACTTTTTATGCCTTACATAATACTGACCCCTACAATCTGTGCCTCACATACTCATGACCCTGGTGTTTGTGTGTTTTGTACTTTGCACTCTGTGTCTTATATAATTCTCTCCCCTGCTCTTTGTGCCTTACATACTAAGGCAAGACGTATAACAAGAAGACATATGTGGAGTAAGAATGAGGAAGGCCAAAGGGATACATAACTGTTTCTTATGAGGTCCCTTTGCAGTCTATAACTGCCATTGGCCAACAGTAATATCACTTATCCTAAAGCCACTGACGTACATGTCAATCTGGACCTACCAACATGTTTCCTCTACAGCTATTGAAAAATGCAATAAAAAGGAGCAATGAAACCTTTGAGCCTTCCTGTTATTTCACTTATAAGAACAAACCATGTAATTTTGCCATTTCACGTCATTATGGGGATTCGTTTGACATATCTCTTTTTATATGTTGCAGAAGACCTATCCCCATTATTACTTCCCGCAGAAAGGTCACCTAATTATTATCCACTAGCTGGGGAGACACGGTATGTGAGAGCATGGAGAATTGCACCTTTGTGCTTATGTCATGCCATCCACTGTCACATGAAATAATTATTCAACTTGACCATTGTTGTCTAACAGCTTGGATTGCAGCTTCTAATAAAGCCAATGCATAAAGTAGTCATATAGAAACATAGAAACATAGAAATGTGACGGCAGAAAAAGACTGAGTAGTCCATCGAGTCTGCCCCTTTTTATTTATTTAATTTTTTTTTTATTATTTTTATTTTTATTTTATTTTTTTTTTATTGGCTGAGCATGTGCATGCAGCCAGTGATTGTACCACACGATTTATAAACAGTATATATATATATATATATTTATATATATATATATTTGCCATTCTACGGGTGCACCCAGTTTTGAGGCTTGATACCCAATTAGCCCTCATACACACGGGCGTATTAAAAAAAAGAGCTGTAACGTCGGGCTCGTGGCCGGGAAAAAATCGGCGTCAAAAACGCAATTTGGTCTGCGTTTTGCCTTGGCGTTAATGCGCGTTATTGAGCGTAAGCCATACGTCGCGTTTTGTTTGAACAGACATCCCTCTGCTATTTTTGAACCTGAAAATAATTTTGGTGCTAAAAACGCCCGCTAACTTCGCTACGGCGTTAATGCACGTCAGTGAGCGTTTTGCCAGCTCAGCGTCAAAAACGCTCTAGCGCTGCAGCTTCAGAACGCGCTGGCCGTGGGTTCTGCTTTCAGCTCACAAACACCGACGCTATCTACAGCTCGAAAACTTCAGCGTGTGTATGGGGCCATTGAATAACATGGAGATGCCTTTTTAACCATTTCAGCCCCGGAAGGATTTCCAGCTTTAGGACCGGAGCACTTTTTGCGATTCGGCGCTGCGTCGCTTTAACTGACAATTGCGCGGTCGTGCGACGTTGCACCCAAACTAAATTTGCGTCCTTTTTTTCCCACAAACAGAGCTTTCTTTTGGTGGTATTTGATCACCTCTGCGTCATTTCTGATCGCCGCTATAAACAAAAGAAGAGCGTCAATTTTGCAAAAAAACCCAAATTTCTTACTTTTTGCTAAAATACAAATCCAAAAAAAAAATATAAAAAAACATTTTTTTTCACCGTTTTTGGCCGATTTATATTCTTCCTCATATTTGCGATAAAAAAAATCGCAATCGGCGTTTATTGATTGGTTTGCGCAAAAGTGGTCGCATTTACGGATGATGAGAATTCATTTTTGGGGTTTTTATTTTTTTTTTATTTTTTACTAAAAATGGCGGCGATCTGCGATTTTTAGCTGTACTGCGA
>BLSH010469704.1:1302014-1315808 GCA_018402905.1 Glandirana rugosa
GTGACGGGATGTAGGATGACTGGAGACATGAGATGGGATGTATGATGACTGGAGACATGAGACGAAGACGGGATGTATGATCACTGGAGACATGTAACGGGATGTAACACACACGATTACATGTCGCTCCTTCTTTCCTCGAGATTCTCCTTTTCTGTCCCGAATTTCTCCTTCCCCACACCAAATGTCTATCCCGTCCAGAATTTGTCTTTCCCCACACCGGACCAGTCCTTCCCCACCCGGTATAAATTTAATCCCCCACGTACTCAAATCAGTCCGGATCCCGTCGTGGATTGGATTTATGTGGTGACGGACATTGATCTCACGTGCGATCGTTCGGGTTCCGTCCGGACCCGGACCCGGACTTTGTCCCGAAGTTCGGACGGACCAGCAGAACCCGAACTTCCAGAGGTTCGCTCAACTCTAGTTACAGGCAGTGGTGTATTTAGGTTAGGTGCTGCCCTAGGCCTGACTAAACTCATGCACCCCCTAATTTAAATATGGCCCACCCCTTCCTGACCAGGCCACACCCCTTTCTGTTTAAGACCTGCCCTATCTGTAAACCACACCCCTTCCTCTTTAAGCCCTGTCTTTTCCTCTTAGAGCTCCTTTCTTCCTCGCTGTACATTAGCACACACAATGTAGGGCAATGTACAGAGGTCACTAGTATGTAGGGCAGAAGCAGAGTACAGAGGTCAGTAGTATGTAGGGTAGAGTACAGAGGTCAGTAGGATGTAGGGCAGTGTAGAGGTCAGTAGTATTTAGGGCAGCGTACCGAGGTCAGTAGTATGCAGGGCAGCGTACAGAGGTCAGTAGGATGCAGGGCAGCGTACAAAGGTCAGTAGGATGTAGGGCAGTGTACAGAGGTCAGTAGGATGTAGGGCAGTGTACAGAGGTCAGTAAGATGTAGGGCAGTGTACAGAGGTCAGTAGGATGTAGGGCAGTGTACAGAGGTCAGTAGTATGCAGGGCAGCGTACAGAGGTCAGTAGTATGTAGGGCAGTGTACAGAGGTCAGTAGTATGCAGGGCAGCGTACAGAGGTCAGCAGGATGTAGTACTGGGGTCAGGAGGGCAGGGTATAGGGGGACACAGGTGGGTCAGGAGAGCACAGTACTGAAAGGTCAGGAAGGTACAGTGGGATCAGGACCGCTGGGCATGGTGCTGGGGCATTAGAAGGGCTGGAGTGTCAAGAGGGTGTGGTGCTGGGGCATCAGAAGTGCCGGTTGTCAGGAACGCTGGTTGTTGAAATCAATGCAAACTTATTAGGCAGTCCACATTCAGTGAAAATGCATGTACTGCAAATGCTCCATGCTGAAATCAATGCAAACCTATTAAACAGTCCACCTGCTGTGAAAGTTCTTGTACTGCAAACTTTCACTGCATGTGGACTGTTTAATAAGTTTGTAGTAGTATCACTCTAGTACAATATGATCTGATGATCCATATTGGCTACTTGGCACACGGCACACCCACATTTTGACTGCATACAACAAATGTCATTCATTGTAATTTAGTACCTTCTGTTATGGCCGCTACCTGGAGGTTCCCGTCATCCTCCTCTCTCTCCCCTCCTCCTATCTTCTTCACACATGATGAAACAGATCCTGCCCCGGGCTGTGGAGAAGAAAATGATCCACGCGCCCGCGTGGAGGAGGGTAGGCGGAGCATTAGGCTCCACCTCCGCAAGCAAAATGACATGCACCAGATCTGGCCAGTCACCTGCCGTCTTATGGGGGCATCAGTCACTCCCCTCCCCTGGCCAAGTACTCTCAAAGACTGGCTATAATAACATTAGCAAGTACCGCACTATATCAGGCCTGACACCGGTAACCAGATTTGTGCAGGAGGTGGCCGCGAGACCAGGGACGATGGGTGGGGTTCGTGAGGGAGGGGGGGGCGGCTTTTTTGCCACCCCCCGCAAAGTGCCACCCAAGGCCTGGGCCTTGTTGGCCTAGGCCAAGAAACAGCACTGGTTACTGGTCTTGGACCCCTCAAAGTGTAGTTTAGTACGTTGATGCTAGCCGGGGCTTTGATGGACTACAACTCCCAACCCATCCCTCTTCCTGGTCCCACCAACCTGCTTTCCTTACAGTGACACTCCTTTCCCTGACTGGCTCCCAAGACTTCACAGACTGTCTACTATTCCTCCCCCAGACTGCTCCAGCCTTTCTCTTCCAGCTCCCAGGGTCTGTCACTCACTGACTGCAGTGGATCCTTTAAAGTGTTCACAGTAGCACCTCTGCTGTTCTCCTACTCCCTTGTGCCGCTCCAGGAATCACCTCCACTCCCACTCCTGGCTGCATCCGAGTCTCCAGGCCTCAAGGTCACCCCCCCCCCCAGACTGGGGGCTTCCTCCCAGGTAGAGGCCTCCACAGCACCTCTGCTATATCTTCCACACTTACACCTGACACCCTCCTCTCCCTGCTGGCAGACTGCTGTATTTAAGGAGGCCTGCCCCCTGCCAATCCAGATTGTAGATTGGTCGGGGCTCTTTGTCATACATCAGGAGGAGACATCTCCTAATCCATCCACCTTTTCCAGGATCTTCTCTGCTCAAGGGGGAGGAAACTCCAAGGGGTGTTCCTTCCTTCCATCTCCAGCTCCTCCCTGAGCCACTTCCCAGCTCAGATCATAACATTCAGGCATGCACTTATAGTCTGTTCCTCTTTTAGCTGTTTAAAGTCCATCTAAACTGGGTATACACACACAGCTTTTTTTATTCAACCAGCGGGTTGAATTAAAAAAAAATAAAAATGACAGATCCCTTCATCAACACAAGCATTGTTGATGCAGGGATCTCTCCTACTGCACGCTATTGTATTCTGACAGTGGGGACTCCTTCCAAACCCCGTCAGAATACACAGATCAGCATTGAAGCCGATTGCTTCTGTTTAACAGAGAAGAGTACACACATACTAAAAGTCAGCTGAACCGGCCAACTTCCAGTACACGTGTACCCGGCTTCATTCTGCTAGTGCAGCTAATACTACCTTCTCCCCAGTTTGACAATGCTGCCGTCCAAAGGTGTCTCTGTTGTTCCTCCATCCAGAGTGGAGACACTTTAAGGCTGGGTTCACACTATTGTGAATTGGATGTGGGTTTCCCCGCATCCAATTTGCATGGGCGGCACGGTGTAGTGGTTAGCACTTTTGCCTAGCAGCAAAAGGGTCATTGGTTTGAATCCCAACCACGACACTACCTGCCTGGAGTTTGCATATTCTCCCTGTGCCTGCGTGGGTTTCCTTCAGGTACGCTGGTTTCCTCCCACACTCCAAAGACATGCTGTTGGGTTAATTGGATCCAGTCTAAATTGGCCCTAGTATGTGTATGTATGAATGTGAGTTAGGTACCTTAGATTGTAAGCTCCTTGAGGGTAGGGACTGATGTGAATGTACAATATATATGTAAAGCGCTGCGTAAATTTACGGCGCTATATAAGTACCTGAAATAAATGTCAGGAGACCGTGACTGCCTCTCAATGGAGCCAGTTCACACAGCTCTGGGACAGCCATGGAGTGAAATGCACAGGAGTCCCGTGCGTCTTCTGGACCATTTCAGGTCCGAATTTGAACCAAAACCAGACCTGAAACAGTGAACAGGAATGCACCGGACCCCTGCTGTGAGCCGCTCCGTGCTGAGGTGTGAACCCAGCCTAATACAGGAAGTGTGTTTCTGGTTGGATTACCAGGTGAAAATAAAGGGTAAAAGTAAAAAAAAAATGAATGCAGCCCCAACATTTAAAGATTAGTAAGTTGCAATATATTACATTTTTGTTTTGGGGTTTAATATCACTTTAACCTGAATGGCCCAAGGCACACTCAAATTCAATGAAGTGTTTAGGTCATTGTATGCTCAGAAGAAGCTGCATTGCAGGACATTGACCCTGCAGCATCCATGTTCGTTAATGGCTCCTTGACTGCTTGCCGACCATTATACGGCAGCAGGTCGGCTCCACTGCGCAAATCGACGTAGCTGTATGGCGGCTCCCGCAGGCGCAGTTGCGGGTGGGAGCGCTCCACCGGCGGCACACTCTCGCGCCCGCTGCACGCTGCGTGACCGTGGGTCGGGTGGACTCGATGTCCACTGGTGACCCGCGACCACCTGTTACAGGGGCAGAACAGGTATCCGCCAATGTAAACACGGCCGATCCCCATTCTGTTAGTGGACATGTCCCAGATCTAATGTTCCCAGTTAGATCTGGTATGTCCCTGCCAGCCCAGACCCCACACAGTTAGAACACAGTGAGGAAAGACACTTAACCCCTTGATCGCCCCCTACAGTTTAACCCCTTCCCTGCCACTGACATTTATACAGTAATCAGTGGCTATTTAAAGCTCTGGTCACTGTATAAATGTCATGGGTCCCAAAAAAGTGTCAAAAGTGTCCGATCTGTCCGTGGCAATGTCGCAGTCCGGATAAAAATCGCAGATCGCTGCCATTGCTAGTAAAAAAAAAAAGAATAATAAAAATGCCATAAATCAATTCTCATAGTTTGTAGATGTGATAACTTTTACGCAACCCAATCAATATACTCCTATTGCAATTTTTTTTTACCAAAAATATGTAGAAGAATACATATCGGCCTAACCTGATGAATGAATTTGTTTTTTTATTTTTAATTTTTTTGGATATGTATTATAGCAAAAAGTTATATAAAAATGTTTTTGTTTCAAAATTGTCGCTCTTTGTTTGTTTATAGCGCAAAAAATAAAAACCGTAGAGGTGACCAACTACCACCAAAAGAAAACTCTATTTGTGGGGAAAAAGGATGTCAATTTTGTTTTGGTGCAGCATCGCATGGCCTCGCAATTGTCAGTTAAAGCGGCGCAGTGTGGTATCATAAAAAAGTGCTCTGGTCAGGAAGGGGGCAAATCCTTCAGGGGCTGAAGTGGTTAAACTTCTTTTCTGGCCAGCGATAACAGTTCTCTTTGCATGGTAAACTGGAAACAAGAGTACTGGATACAATGTCCATATGGCCCCTAAATATACTGTATGATCACTGAGCTTTCTATTATAAAGAATTCTCTAACTGATGAAAATGTACAGGAGTAATATGTTGTTTACATCGTTATGTAATTATATCCCGTCTAGCTCTTTCTGTAGCTGCTGTTATTAACATTATACTTTAGCGCCTCCAACTGCTGATTTTAACCACTTCAGTCCCAGAAGCATTTACCCCCTTAATGACCAGGCAATTGTTTGCGATACGGCACTTTGTTACTTTAACTGACAATTGCGCGGTCGTGCGACGTTGTACCTAAATAAAATGTATGTCCTTTTTTTCCCACAAATAGAGCTTTCTTTTGGTGGTATTTGATCACCTCTGCAGTTTTTATTTTTTGCGCTATAAGCCGAAAAAACGCAGACAATTTTGAAAAAAAAAACTATATTTTTCACTTTCTGCTATCAAACACATCCAATAAAAATATGTAAAAAAATCTAATTTATTCATTAGTTTAGGCCAATTTGTATTCTACTACGTATTTTTGGTAAAAAATCCCAATTAACATATATTGATTTGTTTGCGCAAAAGTTATCGCGTCTACAAACTATGGGATAGATTTAGGGACTCTTTTTTTTTTCTCTATAATAGTAATGGTGGCGATCAGCAATTTTTAGCTGGACTGTGACATTGCAGCGGACAAATTGAACACTAAGTGACACATTTTGGGGACCAGTGACATTACAGTGATCAGTGCTTAAAAAAACATGCACTGATCACTGTATAAATGACACTGGCAGGGAAGGGGTTAACATATGGGGCTATCAAAGGGTTAACTGTGTTCCCTCAGTGTGTTTACTAACCGTGTGGGGGATGGACTGACAGGAAGAACAAAGAGATCGCTGTTCCTGAATACTTGGAACAGACGATCTCAATGTACTTCCCTGTCAGAATGGGACTCTGCCTTGTTTACATAGGCAGATCCCCATTTTGCCTCTCTGTAGAGCAATCGCGGGTGGTCGGCGGACATCAGGTCCGCCGACCCGCATATTGGCTCCCTCCTGTTCAGGGGGCACGCACGCCCACAGTATCTATTGCACGAAACAACGTACAGGTACGTTGTTTCGCAAAATAGAGCCGTCCTTCCGCAGTATAAATGTTAGTGGGTGGTCTTTAAGTGGTTAAAAGAGAAGTATGGGAATGTCTTATTTTAGAATCATACTTCCCTAGGTGAATGCAGCATCGCTTCAATGCTACATCTGTCCCCGCTGGCTCTAAGCGATCAAACACCGCCAATCCACCCCCCGACTGTCATTCCCACTGTCTGCTCTGCCCCTCCAGTGCTCTCTGGAGCGCTGGGCTGTGGAGGGGGAGGAAGCGGCCGGCTCAGGCTCTCATCCTCATGACTAAGCTCCGAGGGGTGGAGTGAAATATGTTGGGCATGGCCTGGCGGGAGCCCAGGCTGAGGTTGTCTCTCCCATAAACATCACAGTACAAAGATGTGCGGCACCAGGGATCCTTCCTTTCTTCCTTTTAGCGACTATAGGAGCTGGGACGAGCTCATCCCTTGCTGGCTCTCCTGCAGTGGATGCAGCATCACCCACGCTACCCCCGACAGTGATCGAGCCTGAGCGGCACACTAACAAATCGTGGGTCACGAGCTGAGCCAGGTGTCGGTCCAGGCATGTGGGCAGATCCCGATGATATGGTTGCGATCTTTTCCAAGCCTGGTCGGCCTGTGACATCAGCCAACAGTGGGCTTCAGCTGTCTGCTAAAAATGGGTCACAGGAGTGCAGAATGAACTGCACTTCTGTGATCCACTGATGAGCTTTGGCTGTACTTCTCCTTTAAAGAGGAAGTAAACCCAGATGGGGTTTACTTCCTCTACATTCCCCTGCAAAGTAGATGCATAATGGGCTACTATGCATCGCATAGTAGCCCATTATGTGCCACTTACCTGCAAACGAAGCCTGCGATGTCCAGCGATGTCCCCTGTGCTGGCGGCATCCATTTTCAGCCCCTCTTCCTTCCGGGGCCACAATCTTCGGCTCTGTGACTGGCCGGAGTTGAGTGACGTCGCTCCCGCGCATGCACGCGGGAGCTGCCAGTCACGGTACGATCACAGTGAAGAAATGGCACAGAGGTCGTTTCTTCACTGCGCATGTGGCGAAATGACGTCGGCACATTTAGTACCCTGCATATCTCCTGAACCATGCAGGTTTGGGAGATATGCAGGGCACCTACAGGTAAGCCTTGGACTGATGTGAAGGTACAATATATATGTAAAGTGCTGCATAAAGTGATGGCACTATATAAGTACCTGTAATAAATAATAAATAAATAACCAAACCTACATGTACTGCATATAGTTATGGACTAAGCCTGTGTCAAGAGTCTGAAAGGAATGAGAAGTTCAACATTTTTAGTTCTTACCAGCATAAGACGTTAAAGTGATTGTAAAGGCAGAAAGTTTTTTTTCTGAGTGCAGCAGCCCCCCTCAGCCCCTTAATATTTACCTGAGGTCCATCTAGATCCATCAATGTTGCAGGAGTGTCTCGGCGGCCCAGGACTCCCTTCCTCATTGGCTGAGACAGCAGCGCGGCACCATTGGCTTCCGCTGCTGTCAATCAAAGTCAGTCAGCCAATCAGGAGAGAAAGGGGGACAGGCCAAAGCTCTGTGTCTGAATGGACACAGGGAGCTGTGACTTGGCTCAGGCGCCCCCATAGCAAGCTGCTTGCTGTGGGGGCACTCAACAGGAGGGAGGGGCCAGGAGCGCCGAAGAGAGACCTGAGAAAAGGAGGATCTGGGCTGCTCTGTGCAAAACCAACTGCACAGAGGAGGTAAGTAAAACATGTTTGTTATTTTTAACTAAAAAAAAAAATGAGACTTTAGTATCGCTTTAAGGGAAATTCCTGATACTGGTACTAGTGACAACTGTTTAAGAAGTAGGAATTTTCCCTCATTTGGAAAAATATCTTCTCGCTTCTGTTTGTGTCTCTTAGACAAGAAGTGAAGGAAAATGTCCCTACCAAACCTTTTCTTCCTTTATTCAAAGCTAAACAGAAATGTTTTGGCTATACCTACACTTTAAAGACACCCTATCAGCACGTCTAAAAATGCAGGAAAAACACAAAAAAATCAAGTGTTTGAGATTCTTACTTTCAATGTTTCTCCTTTTCATATTTCCTTTTTTTTCATATGCAATGTGCCTTTTAATTTGCTGAGTCCCAGCTCACACTGATGAGGAATGGGAAACTGCATGTGATTCAGACAGCAATCGCATTGCATTCCTGTTCAAATCACATGCAATTCTTTGCAGTGAGATTTGAGCCCATTTATATTGCATGGCTGAAATCGCACTGCATCCACACATAAAAGGTGCATGCACCTTTTTTGCCACACTGGAATTGGATGAGCGCCGCTCTGCTTTCTCCTCTCTTCCTTTACAGAGTCTGCTTCTGCTCTGACAGCTGGTCGTCTATATCCCTAATCATGGCTGTTTGGTCTGATTCGGGCAGCTTTGTGGACATTCCCCCACTGGACTTTTAAGTTGCCCTTTTCCCTGTGCAAACTCCCATCCCGCCTCCTTCACCCCCCTGGCTGTATACTAGCACCACAGTTATGGTCCTTAGATCACATGGTTGTTCACACCCATGCAGGGGAGGGCTGACAGCCTTACGCCTGGGGGGCAAGTCCAGTCAAGTGGCCCATTGAGCCACCGAATCAGCTCACCATCCACGCCCACCGGGTTTTATAATGGATATTGAGGTTATGAAGCAAGACAAATATGATACAATGTGGTAACATAATTTAATGTTAATAGCAACAAAGGAGGTTTAACAAAAATAATGCATTAATACAGCCTCATCAATGCCCATCAATGCAGCCTGATCAGTGCAGATCAATGCAGTCTCATCAGTGCCCATCAATGCAGCCTCATCAGTGCCCATCAATGCAGCCTCACCAGTGCCCATCCAATGCAGCCTGCAATGCAGAGAGAGGAGAGCCGCCGGATTACAAAGAGCAGGGATCTCCTGCTTACCGGGCGCGGACGCTGTCATACGAAGTCCTGCCTCCTGGACCGGCTCCTATAATAGACATCATGCATGGTAGGGCCGGCCCTGGGCACCCCGCTATGCTTGCAGTTAGTTTGCGGCTGCGCCCCTGGACCCTACTTCCTCCACAAAAAGAAAATATGGTCAGCGGGCAATGGCCGCCAGCCATTTCAAATGTAAGTATGGGTGGCCTGGGGGGCAATTGCCACCCTGCCCCCTGGCCCAGCCCTCCCCTGCACCCATGCGATACGATTCAGCCAATCACACTGCATTTTGCAAACCATTTTTGGGGTGTTGTTAACTTAAAGTGATTTTTTTTTAAAATAACAAACATTTTATACTTTCCTCCGCTGTGCATGTGGTTTTGCACAGAGCAGCCCAGATCCTCCTCTTCTCGGGTCCCTCTTCTGCTCTCCTGGCCCCTCCCTCCTATCGAGTGCCCCCACAGGCAACAGCTTCCTATGGGGGCACCCAGGCCCAGTCAGAGCTCCATGTATCCATTCGGACACGGAGCCCCAACCCGGCCCCGTCCCCTCTCTCCCCTGATTGGTTGTCTGACTTTAATTGACAGCCGCGGGAGCCAATGGCGCTGTTGCTGTGTCTCAGCCAATCAGGAGGAGAGTCATGGATGGCTTAGACATTCGTGGACATCGCTGGAGAGAGATGGGGCTCAGATAAGTAATTAGGGGGTGCTGGGGAGGCTGCTACACACAGAAGGTTTTTATCTTAATGCATAGAATGCATTAAGATGAAAAACCTTCTACCTTTACAACCCCTTTAACGGCTTCCTGAACACCCGCCGCAGTTATACTGTGCCAAGGTGGCTGGATAGCGCGAATCGCCGTAGGTGTACGTCGGTACATGTATGTGATATAGCAGGAGGGTGCGCCCATGTGTCCGGCGGGCTCGCTGTCCACCGGCAACCCACGATCGTGGTATACAGAGGCAGAACAGGGATCTGCCTATGTAAACAAGGCGGATCCCCATTCTGACAGGGGACATCTAAGGGATCTGCTGTTCCCAGTGATCGGGAACAGCGATCTCTGTCATGTCCCTGGCAGCCCATCCCACCTACACGCTGAGGGAACACAGATAATCCCTTGATCGCCCCTAGTGTTACCCCCTTCCCTGCCAGTGTCAATTATACATTGATCAGTGTATTTTTATAGCACTGATCAATGTAATAATGTCACTGGTCCCCAAAAAAGTGTAATTTGGGGTCAGATTTGCAATGTAGCAGTCCATTACCAGTAAAAGCAATAAAAAAAATAAAAGTCCCTAAATCTATCCAATAGTTTGTAGACATGATGATGGGTTTTTTTTTACCAAAAATATGTAGAAGAATATATATCAGCCTAAACTGATGAATACATTTGTTTTTCTTTTTTTGGGATATGTATTATAGCAGAAAGTAAAAAAAAATGTGTTTTTTTTTCAAAATTGTCACTCTTTATTTGTTTATAGTGCAAAAAATAAAAACTGCAGGTGTGATCAAATACCACCAAAAGAAAGTTCTATTTGTGGGGAAAAAAGGGGAAATTTTGTTTGGGTACAACATCGCATGGCCGCGTAATTGTCAGTTAATGCAACGCAGTGCCATATCGCGAAAAATGACCTGGTCATGAAAGGGGTAAATCCTTCCGGGGCTGAAGTGGTTAACATTGACACCCGCAGCGGTTTGCATGAATGAAGTGCAATTGTGATGGAGTGGAGGAAACGCACAAGAATCGCTGGGAATCCTGCACCACATCACTGTGATTCGGGATTAAAAAGTGACTCTTCCTGCAAAAGACAGTTTCCTAGCACAGCTCCTCTAGGAGTTTCTAATTACTGTTCATGTTGTGTAAGCTCTCCTGCCCCATCCCTCACCTTAGACATAAACTTTTACGTAGCCCCTAGCGGAAAGGCAAAGGGGTGTTTTGAAGAGTGCCAATCGAGTGGGCAGGTGACTTCTGCACCCCAGAGGATTGCCACGGTCTCCTTGGCTTGTAGTGTAATGTAACCAAAATGAACGTTGAAGTGCCACACCACACCACTGCACTGCTAAGTGGTGACAAAACCAACTCCTGACAAGGCCTGTGCTTGTAATCACAACAGAGGAATAGACCCCTTTCACACTAAGGGGCGCTTTACAGTCGCTATTTAGCTAAAAATAGCGCCTGTAAAGCGCGTCAAAAGTCACTCCCCATCCACCCCAATGTGAAAGCCGGAGTACTTTCACACTGGGGTGGTGTGCTTGCAGGACATTACAAAAAGTCCTGCAAGCTGCATCTTTGAAGCAGTGTGGTGAGCAGTAATATACCGCTCCTCCACCGCCCCTTCCCATTGAAAACACTGGGGTAGCGCTTCCGAATCAGCTGCACACTGCCTCGGAACTGCAGAGAGTGGGCACTTTTAACCCAGTTTTAACCCCTTGTGGGGGGTTAAAAGCACACCGCTCCCACCGTAGCGCCGCTCTAACAGCAGTAAATCCCCGCTGTGACTAGCGGGGGGTTTACCGCTAATGCCCCACTGCCCCCAGTGTGAAAGTGCCCTAAAGGTCCAGTTCACTTTTAGTACATTATTCTCAATCAAGCCCTGTTTATTGAGTTTATGAAAGACACAGAAAATACAGCATCACATTATATGAGTATAGTATAACCGAGATGCTGTACAACATTGGAACAACATAAAGAAAGAAGATTCCAAGTCTGTGTTAGAAGAAGCCAGTTTTCCAAAAGGGGGGTAAGGGAGGGGAGAATGGGGGTTTGGTGGATATTCCCACAGAAATGGGCAGGGGGGAGATCTGGAGAGTAAAGGCATGGTTAGTAAGTATGACCTTGCCCATGTTAGAGAATGTAAAGACTATCCAGTGAAACCACTGTGAATTTTCCCTGATTTTGATGCAGAAAGGGTCTAATTAACAAATAGGACCAAAAGATGTGGAGTATTGATCCTAGATCTCCATGGCATCTCCAGCATAAGCCAGAGGAGGCAGGGTAGCATTTGCGAAGGAGTTTTGTACCATCTGGTCAAGATTTTATAATTAATTTGTTGAGGTTTAGAGCTGATAGATGATTTGATTGAGGATCTTGAGCACTGGTCGATTTTTATTTATTGACTAGAAAAATTCTATTAAAATTCCCCTTCAAAAAGATTGACATTACTATGAAAACAAATGAATAGTTTGTCAATTTATATACATTTGGAAGTTGAACTGGGAATTTATTTTACAATATTCTGCTGGGGTTTTATCATTAACAAAACAATACGTAGCTCTGTGAATTAGTGATTTCTATGGCAAGGCCTACTATGGGTATTCCTGTCTTTAAATATAAAATTAGGCTGTGACTATCATTCCTCCTCCTCCCCAGTCTATATCTCTCCCTGTCTTATCTCACTGACTCTGCAGCTAGCTTCATTACCGTTTGCCTTATACATTGATTTGTGTTTGTTTTTCCTTTTTTTTTCCTTTCCCTCATAGATTTTTTTTTTTTTTCTTCTTTTTTAACATTCGGCTAAAACTTTTGTGAATCAGTACTGCTTGGATCTTGAAGAAGGGGACACACCCCAAAAGCATATCCTGAAAAAATGTATGGTAGTGCAAATAAAAAAGTATCACGGACAGTACTCAATTTTCTCTGTCGCAATTGCACTAATACGGCTACAATCACCTCAAGCAAAATTAGGTGCTACATTTATTTATACAGACATCACATGACCCCAGTCATATGATCAGATGTGGTATATCCCACCTAAAACTGGTAGTAGTGGTTAGTATGGTCTATTTAGTACCAGAAATCTATACATATGTGCAGGTGTATCCATGCTTTCAAGAGACAGCCCAGATGCCAGAGTTATCTCAGGGGAACAATTGCAATCAGCCACGGTAATCAGCTAGTCCTCCCACCCCTGGAAACAACTATCCAGGTGTGCCTGCTCATAACTTGTAGCTAAGGTGAATGTTTACCTTAAAGTGAACTTGTCAGATAGATTACACTTAAAGTTAAAGTTCTGTCTTGGACTAGGAAGAATTGTGAGAGATCTTTCATATAGGGTTGCCACATCATCCCTTTAATCCTGGACACATACTAATTACACAGGTTCTGTGGCTGATTAAGGTGGTAATTAAACTCACTTGGTACCTTATCTGTGTTAAATTAGCCTCAGAACCTGAGTAATTCATATGCGTCCTGGATTAAAGGGATGATGTGGCAACCCTACTTTCATATGAACAATCTCTCATATTGTGTATCACTGAATTATTGTTAAATGGAAAAACAGACATAAAATAGATAATTTGGCAAAATTGTTAAATAAAACTTTGCAAATCAATTCTGTTTTCTTATGAGGGTTTTTTTTAACATGAACATTTTTTTCTAGGTGGCATATAACAAGTAGAGTTGAGCGAACCTCTGGAAGTTCGGGTTCTGCTGGTCCGTCCGAACTTCGGGACAAAGTCCGGGTCCGGGTCCGGACGGAACCCGAACGATCGCACGGACAACGAACCCCATTGAAATCAATGGGGACCCGAACTTTTATGCACAAAAATGGCTGTAACAAAGTCCTGGAAAGCCCTAGAGGGCTGCAAAAGGAAGTAAAATGGGGGTAAGGGTAGGGCAAGTGCCCTACAAAAAAATGGGGACAGGGAAATAACTGTAAATATTTTTTAAAAAATAAAAACATAAAAAAAGCAAAAATGGAGGTGAATGTGGATCATCTTCAAACTGTGTCTGAAAAGTATTAATTAACGGTAGAAGCCATATAACTGTTCTAAAATCATCTTCAAACTAGGGCAAGTGCCCTACAAATAAAT
>BLSH010469704.1:1336268-1347860 GCA_018402905.1 Glandirana rugosa
CTGAGATATAAAGAGATATATATATATATATATATATATATGAGAGATATAAATTTTTTTAACGTAACCATGTACGGGGGGGTACCGTCACGGGTCTAGAGAGTATATATATATATATATATATATATAGAGAAATATAGAGTCCTTCCATGTGACTTTAAGGGCAATATTGAAAATGTGAAAATATTTTAAATACCACGTTTGGGGGATGGGTTAAAGTAGTACATGGCATAAAGGTACAGTCTCAGAGACAAAATAAACTGGCAGTGCATATTTGCATATTATTGCCTCCGTGATTGTTAGACATGTGCAATTCTTTTCGTTCCACATTCGTTTTTCGGCAAAATTCAGAATTTTTGTTAATTCGGAAATGTCCGAATAACGAAAAACCATTACACCAATTTTTCCAAAAAGAATGAAAATCGGAAAAAACGAATATCCGAAATTTAAAAATCAGAATGAACGAAAATCCAAAATTTGAAAATCCAAAAATTCGAAAGAGCGAAAATCCGAAAATAAGAATGAAAATCCAAAAATCTGAAAGAACGAAAATCTGAAAGTAAGAACGAAAATCCAAAAATTAAAAAAAATGAAAGTCCGAAAATAAGAATTAAAACCGGAAAATTTGAAAAAACGAAAATTAGAAAGTAAGAATGAAAATCCGAAAATTCAAAAGAACCAAAATCCGAAAATAAGAATGAAAATGTGAAAATTTAAAAGAACGAAAATCCGAAAATAAGAACGAAAATCCTAAAGAACAAAAAACATTAGGATGATTTCTATTATAATAATACACAGTATCTCACAAAAGGGAGTACACCCCTCACATTTTTGTAAATATTTTATTATATCTTTTCATGTGACAACACTGAAGAAATGGCACTTTGCTACAATGTAAAGTAGTGAGTGTGCAGCTTGTATAACAGTGTAAATTTGCTGTCCCCTCGAAATAACTCAACACAGGCAACAAAAGTGAGTACACCCCTAAGTGAAAATGTCCAAATTGGGCCCAATTAGCCATTTTCCTCCCCGGTGTCATGTGACTTGTTAGTGTTAAAATGTCTCAGGTGTGAATGGGGAGCAGGTGTGTTAAATTTGGTGTTATCGCTCTCACTCTCTCATACTGGTCACTGGACGTTCAACATGGCATCTCATGGCAAAGAACTCTCTGAGGATCTGAAAAAAAGAATTGTTGCTCTACATAAAGATGTCCTAGGCTATAAGAAGATTGCCAAGACCCTGAAACTGAGCTGCAGCACAGTGGCCAAGACCATCCAGCGGTTTAACATATTTCATGCCTATGGTTTACAATCACTTTAAATCTTAGCAACTTTATAAAGTTGCCCACATCTGTAAAAGATTTAGCATGCTACCCCATCCCTTCCCTGCAGACCAGGCAGATCTTGCTCAGGAAAGGCACAGTCTGAGTCATGAGCACTAGCCACTTTTCTAGTCTACATTATTTCTCCATTTAACACATCCAACTCATGTAATGAAAATTCTAACAACTTTTCAAAAAACCAGTTAACGAATGTCGGCACGAGCAGCTCAGCCCCAGGGTCAGCATATATTAGTTTGTAATCTACTTCCTTAATAAGTGAATTACTCACTGCCAGGTTTTTATTTATTACCTCCTGTAATTTATGGCAGTGCAGTCATTATTTCTGATTTAGATGACTTTAAATTGTAGAATAACAGAGAGGCAGCATGTTCTGTTTTTTACTGGACATTGGGAAAGGTTTCATACAGCGGACTGATTGTTCATGTAGGTACAATGAAATATACTGCAGTACTTTAGCCTGTCATGGTGAAAATCTCCTGTAATGCAAAATTGAAAACTATTCCATTAGTATGACAGGTTAAAGCTTAAAGCGTATATCCAGGCAAACAGCTAAATAGACAATTGAAATATATAAATTATTTTACATGTCAAATGATTTTCAATTTTACAGCATAAATACATGTAATCATTTAATCTGATCATATGTAATCTGACTGACATATACCTAGGTTAAATGATGATTTGGTTTTTCAGCATATCTTGAAAGGGACAAAAAGGCCCATCAAAGCAAACCACAAACATCATAGTCCTTCAGCAAAGAACATATGAATGCAGAGGCAAGACCCTGGTTTGGTGGGCTGGTTGTCTTGTTGGCACATGAGCAGGTCTTATGGCCTTGGAAGCCATGTTCTGACAAAAATGTACATTTATTGGATAAAAAATAGTTCAATCTAGCACAGAAAACATTACTAGAAAGGAGCATTTCAGCAGCCAAAACTAGTGATCCCCTCTCAGAAGAAGATCACACGCTGTGGCCAGTGGTGGGACTACAGTGTGGATAGATCGAGGATGGCCCATGACATGCTCTTCAGATGGTACAGAGGGGTATCCTAAAGCGCTGAACCAAAAGTGGTTCTAAATTCTAAATGTTTTTTACCTTAATGCATTATTTGTATTAAGGTAAAAATGCCCCACTACTTGTCCTAATGCAGAACTTCTAAAGTGCAGTGAGTATATCCATTTAATGCACAGTTAACAATCTTACTAGTATATATCAGGAATATTTATAACTGTTATATGATGACAACTTCATGTAAATGAGAAGAATTAGTATACAAAAAAACTATACCCCTATGTCACACTTTAGAGGGGAATTCCTTGGGCGAATTATCAAAGTAACCCTAATGAAAGTTAGGCTGACCCCATCCCTCGTGTTTGGAAAACAGAGCAAGAACCCCCTAAATGGGACTTTAAATTGGGACAACCAACTCATCAAGAGGAGAACAAATTATAAAAACAATCAAAGTTTATGTGTACACATTAAAAATGGTAAGACAACACATATAATAATTGGGTCTTGCTCTACCCCCTATGTGGGGCAGACCAGTGATCTTTTAACCATTTCACCATTTTGTCATTATATTTGTCACTTGCTATCGTCTTATCATGGGGACACACTCTTCCTGTTCCCTTGTGCACTTATGTCTTATGTTGCTTTGATTATATGTGTTGTCTTACCATTTTTAATGTGTACAAATAAACTTTGATTGTTTTTATAATTTGTTCTCCTCTTGATGAGTTGGTTGTCCCAATTTAAAGTCCCATTTAGGGGGTTCTTGCTCTGTTTTCCTATGTCACACTTTGGCCCTTTTCCATGTTGCCCATGTTGGGCATCAAAATCAGGCAGCTGAGGCTTGTATTTAACACGCCTCAACCATTTCTCAAAACCAGAAAATGGCTTGTGGACTGCTCTATACACATTACCACAGCCACAAAGCTTCATGGTGCGGCTAAAAAAATACCATCTGCCACCACACTCCACAGAGTTGAACAGGTCCGTGCCACAACTGTGATGCAACCATGCCCGATGGACCCAGGTATGGCACAGTGAAGAGAGATTTTAGTGCTTTTAAACAGCTGTATAAATAATATAACCTCCTGATCACCTGCTAACTGCAGGCCAGCCACTACTACAGGGTTTCTCAACCAGGGTTCCGTGGAACCCTAGGGTTCCTCCAGAGGTTGCTAGGGGTTCCTTGAGCAATGGTCAATGTCTACCTCTCAGATAAATTCCCACTGACATAATTTATTTTTTAGCTATCTGTAAGGGGGTAATGCGTCCCAATGAGCACAAGTGTAAGGGGCATTCTTCCCACTGACCATCACACTAATGTATTATGAGTTGCAGATTTATAATTTTTAGCAGGGGTTCCCGAGACCAGAGAATTATTTCAAGGGTTCCTCGGTGTTGAAAAGGTTGAGAAAGGCTGCACTGCTACAAAGGAATCCACTGTGGATGGTGAGACAGCAGCTAAGCCCATGTGAAAGTATAGTCTCGGATTGCATTGGCTGTTACCTGAGTTTAACCATTGGTAGATGGGCATCTAATAAGCCTTTTGCATATAAGCCATATACATAACAGACCTGAATGCCATATTTACTTATTTAAAATCATAAGAACTTGAGAAAATGACAAATCCCATCACGTCTCTGCCTCTAGGAGTCATGCCTGTGACTCTCAGAGTGCTGAAATGCTGCATGGTTTGTATTTCCACTACAGCTGGAGTGCCAAGGTTGACTACCCCTGCTCTACATTGTCTTCAGTTTGGTTGTCATATTTGTCTACAAAAAATCAGTTCCATATACAGTATTTTTAATATGCTGGAGCAGGCTTCTGCTAATGTGTTGGAGGTACAACTCATAAACAATGTTTTTTTAGGAATCACAATATATAACCACAATCACTTCCATGCAAAAAAAAAAAAAAACATTAAATAGTTTTGTGGAACAGTGAAAAATCATTACAGGTAATGACAGTCCTGCAGGACAAAGAGATTATGAAACTAACATTTTTATACATTGCAAAGATGGCCAATGTGAAGCTTACCCAAACTTCACTAGGAAATTAAAGATAATTAATAAAGAGGCGAGGGTCTGCTTTATTTCAGTGTTCTGGCATGGAGACTGCAATAAGAAATTAAACTAAAATCTTAAACAGAGCTAGAATTGAGTAACTGTAAACTTGGTGAAAAGCAAAAACTATGACCATTTCAGACAATGATGGAGCGGTTGCTCAATCTAATAACTTTATGAAATTATCCTGCTCGGGTATTTAATATTAATTTTGAATCCTAATGCAAGTCAGAGTATCATTAGTCTTAGTTTGCTACCATAGTTACAACTGTTGTTACATAACATTTCAGTTTTATGAGCTAAAGTTAACTTTGTACAAGCCGCTGTACCATGCAGTAGTTTTAAAGCAAACATGCCAAACAGCATTGAAAGTTCTGCCACAAATCATGGCACCTGTACTGTAGCGCATTATAGATCCATTACACTAAGCTATGGCACATGTCTGATGTGTAGGGATGAGCTGTGGGTTTGGGTCAAGTATGGGTTCCCAGCAAACCCAGCCCATATCTTGTTCACGCACACAGTATTCTGCCACCATAGCAACTAATTACCAATAATGCACTTCTATAATGCACTGGACTTTATTAAACTTAGATAAGGTGACTTAGAATGGCCAAGAATGGCGTCATTGTTGTGTGCCAGCAAGTGTTACCAGTAGGCATTTGTCATTGTGTATTAGAGTAGATAAGGATAACTGCCCACGTGTGATTAGGGAAAGATATTTGTGCTATACAGTGCTCTACAATGCTATACAGTGCTGTATTGTGCTACATTACTGTGAAGTGCAGTGTGGTGGGCTACATATTATTATACTGTATATCTATACTATTATATTTCTTATGACGAATTATGTCATGAAAGGTATTACCTGTGAACTCAATGGCTTTGTATTTAAAATCACTCTGAATTTCCAGTATTGACAGCCAATGCAGGTCAGCAGAGCATTTCCTGTGGCAAGGGGTGCAGGGGCACCGCCCCCTAAACCATGCGCCCGGCCCCTAATCTACATGCAGGGCACCGGATGCATGGATTCCAATTGGTGTTTTTTTTTTCATTTTAGAAGCAGGTGATTAGAGCCAGAGGCTCTAATTGGCCCCAATCGACACTGCGCCCTGAGCCCACCCAGTTTTGTGACAATAGCAAATTAATTTTGCTGCCCCCCCCCCCAAAAAAAATGGAGTACCCTGACCACTGTGCACAAAAGCACCTGTGAGATGGGACAGTGCAGTCTCTGGCACACCCTGATCTCTAATTACATAAATAGCTTGTATTGGGTGTCACTTAGTGGGCAAAGCATGTGTTTCTGATTTCTTAGACCAGAGCCCACCAAAAGATCATGCTAGAAAAATGTAAAGAATTACTGTAGGGTGACATTAGAAAAAAAACTCCAGCGGCATTACACGTCAGTTTTAGGTGGCCACATTTCAGTGTAAAGCATCTCAACCTCAAAGACTGGTATTTAAAGTGGTTGTAAACCCCATTCATGAAATTTGAACTAAGCACATATATCTGTAGTGTTTACTTGTCTATCTCCAAAGCTCTAAGTGTTATTTCTCTTTGGTACTTTGTTCCTCTATTATCAGTTTGAGCCACTTCTGACAAGTTCTCCGACACATGAGATAACATGAGCTAAAAATGTGTGTCGGGGATGGAGCTTAGAGGGAGATAAGCACTGAGCCTGTCTATTCAGAATACATGCATGTTTCTTAATTCCTCTGCCTTCCTATGTGGAGGGGGGGTGTGTCCCTTTCCTCCAGTCAGCTCACACACAATGTAAATCCAGACTCCCCACCCACCCTATGTACTGCTGAAGATGAAGAAAGATTTTTAACACAATGTGTGCACTTTTCAAAGGGTGTAGAAAGGGGAAGACAGCAGAATAACAACTTATGTAGGAGGATTTGTGTATCATTTAAGGCTATATACTTCACTGGGTATGTGAGGGTTTACATCCACTTTAACTGCGGCAGGTTGGCACGGGTGCGCGAATCGCCGTCATTGTACACTGGCTGCGTGCTACGTGAGCGTGCCCGTGGGTCGGGCAGACTCGATGTCTGCTGGCAACCCGCGATCGCCTACTACAGAGGCAAAAAGGGGATCTGCCAATGTAAACAAGACAGACAGGGGACATGTCAGAGATCTACTGTTCCCTGGCATCGGGAACAGTGATCTCTGTCATGTCCCTGTCAGCCCAGCCCCCACACAGTTAGAACACACCAAGGGAACACACTTAACCCCTTGATCGCCCCTTTGTGTTTAACCCCTTCCTTGCCAGTGTCATTTTTACATTGATCACTGCATTTTTATAGCACTGATCAATATAATAATGTCACTGGTCCACGAAATGTGTCATTTGGGGTCAGATTTGTCCGCCATAATGTCGCAGTCCCGCAAAAAATTGCAGACCGTTGCCATAAGTAGAAAACAATAAAATATAAATAAGAGTCCATAAATCTATCCCGTAGTTTGTAGACACGATAACTTTTGCACAAACCAATCAATATATGCCTATTGTGGTTTTATTTACCAATGATATGTAGATGAATATATATCGGCCTAAACTGATGAATAAATTTTTTTTTTTATATATTTTTTCGGATATGTATTATAGCAAAAAGTAAAAAAAAATATGTTTTTTTCAAAATTGTCACTCATTGTTTGTTTATAGCGCAAAAAATAAAAACCGCAGAGGTGATCAAATACCACCAAAAGAAAGCTCTATTTGTGGGGAAACAAAGGACATCAATTTTATTTGGGTACGGTGTCGCACTTGTCAATTTTCAGTTAAAGCGACGCAGTGTCGGATCGCAAAAAATGGCCTGGTCATTAAGGGGGCAAATCCTCCTGTTGCTGAAGTGGTTAAAGGATAAGTTCCCCTTTTTGGGCAGAATTTCACTTTTCATAATAAACAGAAGTGTTTTTCAATGCCAGTTCTGGCCCAGTCATACCAATCTGCTAACCTTTCACTTACCTTGTCTGCAGGATGTTTAAAATCTTGTCAGTTTATCTGTATTTTTGAACAGATTTTCAGATTCCGTCACTTCCTGTAGCTTGTATCAGCATTCACTTCCTGTTAGGTCATCTCCCAGAAGCCTTCACTTCTGTGTTGCATCACCACTCTGGGCCACACCTCCCTCATTACAATACTACCTTCCACCTACTCCCTATACAATTTAAATGTACAATCTCCTTTAGATCTCCCACCAGCTATGTATTGCAAGGGCCTTTCTGATTGGATACAAATTGAATGGATTGATCAGGTGTGTCCTCTATTCCATAGTTCTAGTAAATCTACAGGAAATTGCACAGAGATTGTACAATCAGATTGCATAGTGTATGGCCATCTTTATAATAAGTACATAGGAGGGAGTGGACAGAAACACTCAGTTGTCAGGCCTCGTTCACATCTTCACATAGTGAAAACTCCCATTCCCGCATTCATTTGTTTTGAATGTTTTGGAGCGTTTTCACTCGTCACTTGTTCACTTGAATGGGCTGCCCTACGCCCCATAGAAGCTGCAGAACTTTTTTTGGAGGGGAGCATGGTGCAATACCACAGTTGTTGGTGCATTTGCCACACTTGGGGTGCCTTTAACATGTAACGAGAACAGAACACAATGTACATTTGCAGCGTTTTTCCAGTGACACACATAGGGCAGCCCATTGATTTCAATGGGCTGCGCTACACGTGGCAAAGTAGCTTGTGGGACATTTTTGCGTGTTTTTACTGCATTTGTCACCTGTTGTTTCATGTGACAAAATATGTGTTTGCTTCTGTGTTTGGTGTGCCATTAACAATTAATGACACTGAAAGCGCAACTAGGTAAATTAAGGTGTATAAGTGTGATTTATTAAAACTATATAATAAGAGGCCACACCATCAATCAAATCTCTGTATCCAATCAGGCAGGCCCTTGCAATACATCAGGGGTGTCCTGTGGGCTGCATGTGGCCCCAGGCAGTTTAGCATGCATCCTGAGCCCACCTGAAGGGATACTGGGGAAGCAGGGTTGCCACCTCATCCCTTTAAACCCGAACACATATTAATTACAGGTTCTGTGGCTGATTAAGGTGGTAATTAAACTCACTTGGTGCCTTATCTGCATTAAGTTAGTCTCAGAACCTGTGTAATTCATGTGTGTTTGGGTTTAAAGGGATGAGGTGGCAACCCTATGGGGAAGCCAGGCAAATGCGCATGTGGAGAAATGCCGGGGATGCTGTGAAAACTTAGTTGATGGGTGAAAGTGTGCTAATGAGGTCAGCTGGTAAACTCCTTCCTGTGTCTTATTGGCTAGTTTCTGAAGTGATCTGCAAAATATAGCCATGGCTGAGGTAAGGCCTTGTTTTCAAAATCAAAGAAAACTTGTATTTTTGTGCAACAAAGGTACATTAATGGTATATTGGTATATAGGGGAGCTGAATTTAACTCATGAATCGTTATTTTATCTCCACTTAGAGTTAGTCTATTTCCTGCTCCTTCAAAGGACACCTCAAAGAACCTCAATGTAAAAGCCAGCCAGAAGGTAATGTTATGTTAGCAGTGAGAACTAGTGTAACAATAATTTGTCTTTTCTCAGAGTATTGCAAAAATCAATTCTATTATTATAGTAATCAAAACTATAAAGTGTATACAGTAAATTCAGCTAACCCATGCAATAAAGCCTTCCGTGATATTTTTGAAATTGAATTGATAAAATTAGATGTTAAAATGACCCAATAACATATTGCATTGGAAATGTATTTCCACAAAATGCGTTGAGAGCAAATCACCCGTCCACACCAATAGAGTTATCTTAAGGCAATATTGCTTGACACATACAGTATAATTACAGTACTAGTGGTTTACTATAGCTATTGGATGTTCAATGGATAGGTAAAATTTTCAGTTAAGGTGCTACAGTGACTGCATCTCAATGTTTTCTCCCTCCTTCTGTTGGGTTTAATATTGCAATGGAAATGGCATATGTAGTATTCTTTTATAAGGTGATGAAATAGTGTGTAGTTGTAACATTGTTTGTATCTTGGAGCCTGTAGGTTTGTTTACCAAGTATTATGTTGTCATAATTTTTTAGGACTAACATTTAGCCACGTGCTGCCAAATCGCCTACCTGGTACGTCATTTGACTTCAAGTGGTTGTACCGGGATAAGGCCTCACTCTCACAGGCATCACTCTGGTACTGTTTTTTTTACAGCCGACGGCCGTCTCTCTTGTAACAACCCAAGTGGCTAACCAGCCACTCAGTTGTTATTCCAAAAAGCGGGAGGGAGCGCTCCCCCTCCCACCACCTTCCACGGCTCGCTCAGACTCTCCCGTCCCACCGGGAGACCCAAGTTACTAGCCAGCATGTCCGCTAGCTAGTTAGAGACCCGAAGAAAGATGGGATCGGGTCGCCGCTTTGGTAACCTGGAAGCGATGACATGACATCACTGATAGTTTACCGGCATCTCAGCGGCACCATTTTTGAAAATCGAAAGTGTTCAAAAACGCCAATCTTGGCGTTTTGAATACTTTTATGTGCAGAGGAGGGATTTGGGGTCTTATAGACCCCAGATCCCTCCATCAAGTGTACCTGTCACATGCCTACTGCTGCCACAAGGATGTTTACATTCCTTGTGACGGCAATAAAAGTGATCAAAAAAGACAAATTTCAAGCAACAGTGTAAAAATTTAAAAAATAATTATTAATTCATTCATTAAAAAGACAATTTAAATGCCCCTGTCCACCCGTGCGGAGGTGTGTGTTGGACCCGCACACACGCAAACCACGATTGTCCCACACATGTGCAATATTGCCGCAAACATCAGATCAAGGGTGCCCTTATTCCACAGCAACTGGAAAAAAAGGGTGTTTACCACTCTAAATATTTTCAAGGGCATCAAAACCGGGGAGTTATGTAGTACATACAATAACTGGGGCATCAACATCATTTTAATCAAGTTTGTTTTACCTGCTAGTGACATTTTAAGTTTGTTCCATTTATTAATTTTGTCCCTGATTCGTGACATTAAGGGGTTAATGTTATTGTTACATTATTATATGCTTTTGGGGGAGATTTGGATGCCTAGACATCTAAAGGAGGACTCAATAGGGACCAGGCAGAAAGTAGGCAGCATCATCCCCGGCTGATCATCCAGCACCATCAGAGCTGATTTGCTCCAATTTATCGTGAGTCCTGAGTAGCGCCCAAACTCCAGGATGATGGACATGACTTAGATTAGGGAGGAGGACATATCCCCCCCCCCCCCACTTCCTCAGATTTAACCAGGCTGGTATCCCAAAAGCAGGGCGTGCGCAGTCACCTGCTACGCTGATACCAGGTCACATGCCTTTCCACATTGAGCATTTGGGGGCTGCAGAATTCAGGATAAGTCAGTAAATAAAAAACACCACATCAAATAAAAAAAATGCTTGAAGACTGCAGAAATTCCACAAAATGGCATGATTAATACCGACTACAGGCAGTGAATCACAGGGGACCCCAATATCCAATTTTCCAAGGAGGGGCAGCTAGGTGGTACATAAGCCCAGTGCCCATCAGGATTGGACACGTGTGCTTTAGGTCTCATGCACATGGACATTTCTTAGCTGAAAACACCTTAAAAAAAGAAATCCCTGATGCTTTCCAGTTCAGACACCAATACAAGTGAATGGCTGTTTGGTTGTATCCATGTAAGATTGCTTCTGCATTGGCATTTGGTGCATTTCTCCAAACGTGAAAGTGGGGAAATATACAGTATCTCACAAAAGTGAGTACACCCCTCACATATTTGTAAATATTTTATTATATCTTTTCATGTGACAACACTGAAGAAATGATACTTTGCTACAATGTAAAGTAGTGAGTGTAAAGCTTGTATAACAGTGTAAATTTGCTGTCCCCTCAAAATAACTCAACACACAGCCATTAATGTCCAAACCGTTGGCAACAAAAGTGAGTGCACCTCTGTGTGAAAATGTCCACATTGGGCCCAAAGCATCAATATTTTGTGTGGCCATCATTATTTTCCAGCACTGCCTTAACCCTTATGGGCATGGAGTTCACCAGAGCTTCACAGGTTGCCACTGGAGTCCTCTTCCACTCCTCCATGACGACATCACAGAGCTGGTGGATGTTAGAGACCTTGCACGCCTCCACCTTCCATTTGAGGATGCCCCACAGATGCTCAATAGGGTTT
>BLSH010469704.1:1361272-1372132 GCA_018402905.1 Glandirana rugosa
TGGATATCTATTACAACACCACTTAGAACAATGGAGGACGGCAAAAATATACAAGGTGTTCTACCGCTAGATGACTGGCCTTAACCACAGGTCATGGACCACACACACCCCTGGCCAAGGCCCAGTCACACTCAGTATTGCTCGGTGAAGACACTCCAGCAAACCCTTACTGCGACTTCCCACATTACACTTACCCGCGTAGGTACCCGACTGCCGCGGCACACTACTCGACCCAAGGGAAGTGGAGGTAACCGACTCCTCAAACAGGTGCACTCCAATGACTCACACTGACCCGGAACCGGTCCCCACACACACCAGGTACTGGACACCAATTCCGGTCAGTAGATCGCCATCTTGTGGAACATATAAAAACGGCAGGAGGTAACAAGATTCACCACAACATTATCTATAGGTATAACCGATTATTACCAATAAATTAAAACTTGATCAATAATTGGCAACTTGTTATAAAAATGAACATTAAATTAAAACAACATGTAAAAACATGTAAAAAACCATATAAAAAATCATATAAAAGACCTGATAGAAAACCTGGTCTGACTGAAATCAAACCAGAGACTAAACCATATGTCCCATAAAAAACAGATGTTGGAAAATATTTAATATATAGACTGACCCCCCTAAACATCCAGGAAGATTTGGATATACAGATAGCATGGCATCAATGTGGAGATCTGGGACCCGCTAATAAAGCAATTAATGTCCCACTCCACATTGATGCCATGCGGCCAATAAGTCTTCATTTTATAAATCCAGGAGGTTTCTAACCTAGAAACACCTCTGGTCGACGATCCTCCCCTCCACGGTGCCACATACCCATCAATGATGGTAAATGTAGTCCCCTTCAGGTCTTTTCCATGGCATTTAAGATGTTTGGGCACAGTGTGTTCTATAGATCCCTTAAGTATGCCTGTGATATGTTCACTGAGTATAACTGTGAACGGGCGTATGGTACGGCCAATGTACTGCTTCTTACAGGGGCATGTAATCAAATAAACAATATTCTTAGTACTGCAGGTGGCAAATCCCTTGAAAGAGTATGTAGCCCCAGTGACACTAGAAGTAAAAGTATCAATTTTCCGTCAATCAATACTTTGAAAAAGCATTAAACTGGCACACTCTACACTTTCTACATGGATAATATCCTTTTAGATCTTGAAAAAAGGATGGTTTAATCGGAGGATTCCGTATATTTGGAGCAATTACATTTCTAAGAGGCGCAGCACCTCGATAGATGACCTTGGCCTTGTCAGGAATGAGGGGGCCTAAAACTGGATCAGTTGTCAAAATGTTCCAATGTTTGGAAATGAGGCCCTTAACTTATCTATGTTGAGATGAATATGTAGTAAAAAAGGACCATTTAAATGCATCCTTATCTGCCACTTTGGGGCCTATACGTCCACCAAGCAGAGATCCTCTATCTAATTTCCTGACTTTCTCTATCTCATCATCTACTAGAGATGGAGAGTACCCTTTATCAAGTAATCTACCTTTCAGTAGAGAAGCCTGTGTCAGATATGAGGCCTCATCCGAACAATTTTGTCTGAGCCTCAACATCTGACTTTTAGGGATAGACTGCAACCAGGCCTTATGATGGCCACTATCCACCGGAATGTAACCATTCCAATCGGTGGATTTAAAATAGGTCCTGGTTACAAGTCTACCTCCATTATTCGTAATATCCAAATCTAGGAAATGTATATTGGTATTACTGGCCTCTAGTGACAGGGAAATGCCCCTCTTATTATTATTGAGTAGTGCCACAAATTCAAACAATTGCGCAGAAGGGGCGTCCCATAGGAGGAGGACGTCGTCTATATACCTGGCCCACAAAGAAAGGCCAGGTGGCCTCAAGGCATAGACAACGTCCTCCTCCCATTTGGCCATGAATAGATTGGCCAAGCTGGGGGCAAATTTAGCCCCCATAGCGACACCCTTAATCTGCAGGTAAAACATACCGTTATACCACATATAGTTGTGCTTCATTGCGAAGCACAAAAGCTCAAGAATATAATCCTGTTGGACTTTGGAAAGCATATTATCCTTTGCTAAAAAATATTTAACTGCTGCTATTCCATAAGCGTGTGGAATGTTGGAATAAAGAGCAGCTACATCGGCAGTAGCCATGATGGTATCTGCTTCAAAATGGGCCGACTCTAGCAACTTTAACGGATCCTTGGTGTCTTTAAGGAATGATGGTTTTTTACTAACCAAAGGTTGTAGGTAAGAATCAATATACCATCTATATGCAAATGATAAAACCAATGTCCCATATATTAGTAGTATCTTGTAGCGCTAAATCACAGTCCCAGTATTCTGAGAAACATATGTGCATATGGGATCCCAAAAAAGCCGTATATACGACGCCCAGCTGTTCCTTATCCCAGCAAGGCACCATACATGTTCAGATCTTCTCTATCCCCCATAAGGAATCACACTCACCAGACTGAATTGCCTCACACTCTCGTGTTTGGCAGTCACACGTGTAGGGTCAAAAGGCTTTGATACTCCGGATCCCTCCTATAAGCACACTCGTGTTTGATCCAATCAGTCCGAATGCTCCTTCCACCATACACTCTCACGAGCTCTGTCGGCAGGGACGATCTCACTGATATTCCACCAGAGAGATTCCTTGGGCACTCCGTTCACATTAGGGAAAAAGGAGGAAAAAAACAGCTCCACATGGTGCGTTATCGTTTAAAACCATATGTTTATTGCCCATATAAAAAAGCCCCTACATTAGGGTACTCACAAGAAATTCGCTTTAAACATGCAGTGGCTCAGTGTAGTGCCAGAGATAAGGAGATCCCAAGTCGTTCCCCTCTTCACTCCGACCGCTGCTTCCCCCGACCAGCAGGCTAGATGCAGCCGTCTCTGCTAATTTGCAGCGGATCAAACACGAGTGTGCTTATAGGAGGGATCCGGAGTATCAAAGCCTTTTGACCCTACACGTGTGACTGCCAAACACGAGAGTGTGAGGCAATTCAGTCTGGTGAGTGTGATTCCTTATGGGGGATAGAGAAGATCTGAACATGTATGGTGCCTTGCTGGGATAAGGAACAGCTGGGCGTCGTATATACGGCTTTTTTGGGACCCCATATGCACATATGTTTCTCAGAATACTGGGACTGTGATTTAGCGCTACAAGATACTACTAATATATGGGACATTGGTTTTATCATTTGCATATAGATTGTCTATTTCTTATTGTGGCAGCTATTTGAAGCACTTACAAGGTTGTGGACTCATATATTTAGCGCGGATACTCTGACTACCTTTTCTTTAGGAGGGCGGCATATTAGAAGGTCATTGTGTTTTGAAGAATCAATATACCGCCCGATCCGTGAGGTCACTGAATCAATGCCACTCACGATCGGACGCCCTGGGGGGTTAACACTGTCCTTATGGACTTTTGGCAAGTAATATAGGACTGGAATCCGAGGGGCTACTGGGATCAAATGGGATCTTTCTCTTTTATCCAATATACCTAATTGGGTTCCTTGCTCCAAAAGTTTAATTAATTCCTTTTTATATTTATTGGTGGGGTCACATTGAAGTGGTTGGTAGGTCTTCCTGTCACTAAGAATGTTACACATCTCAGCATGGTATGAGGATCCATCTAATACCACAATTCCCCCACCCTTATCAGCGGGTCGAATAATTAAATCTCTTTTTTCACAAAGGGACTTCAACCCAGTCCGTAAATCAGTGCTGACATGTGGAGCTTTAATACGTAAATTCTCCAGATCATGTAGAACAGAATCTTTAAACACTTTAATGGCTACTGGGCCAGGGGGGTTAAAGAGTGAAAGGTTTCATAAACCGGAATGTACTATATCATCAGCAACATCCTGGGATCTAACTCGAGTAGGATTGGAAATTAAATACCTCTGTATATTGATTTTACGAATATACTTTTGTATATCTATAAACGTTTCAAACTTATTCATAGATCTAGGGAGGACATATTTCAGTCCTTTATCAAGAACACTCTTTTCCGCTTCCGAAAGTGGCACCTAGCTAAGGTTAAAAATACCCTGCCCTACCTGCTTCTTTTCCTTTTTCCGGCAGGCCCTCCTCCCCCCTCTGGATCCTCTCTGGGGTACCTTTCTCCTGGGTAATTGGGCATCACCCTGGGAAAACCCTGTTCCTGAGGTGGGGGGTTGTTTACCCTGATTATAGTTGTAAGGAGAGTAGCCATAACTATCGTATTCCCTACCTCCCCCATTGTGTTGTGATGAATCTCTCAAAGGGGAGAACCTATTATGTGTGGGAACAGAAGTTCTCATATTCCGGAAATAATCTTGTTGACAACTATTATCTCTATAGTCATTATTTCTATTATCTCGAGATGGAGTTCTGAAATGATTATTCCTGGGTGGGGGCTGGGGGTCGTGATAAGGCACCGAGTACCTACCCCTATTACCCCTCCCCCTTCCTCTTCCTCTTCCCCTTTGGTTGGGGGGATATCCTTTAGGAGCTAAATTGGGCTGACCCTTATCTTGTTTAGTGCCATCCTGTTGAGGAGGTACCATAGGAGTTCTAATAGTACCGTTAAGGTCACCATCCGCTGGTGTTATTTCCATTCCAGAGTCAGCCTCTTTCTTTTGCCAGGAAAAAACACTTCCTGATCTATAATCTCCCGTATCCCGGGCAAACTTTTTGTGCTTTTTATTTTTCTTTAATCAGGTGATTTCTTAAGTTATTAGAAAGAGTAATATATTCAGTTGTCCCTATTGAGGGTAGGAGTTTATTTTGTAATTCCTTAATTTCCCCGTCAATAATTCTTTAACGTAACCGTTTCCGGTCTACAAGAAAACCAAGGAAAGCTAAACCTACTTCATTAAAATATTTAAACCAAATGTCATTATCAGTATCCCCTTGTTGGGGGTGTATATCCCACCTAAGACCTTAATGGACTACTGCTCCCAACCCATCCTCTTCCAGGACACTTCGGCCTACTTTGCTGTCCAGTGACACTGCCCCCCGGACTGGCTCCTCTGACCTCCACAGACTGTCCACTTTATCCTTCCAGCCTGCTCCAGTCCTCTTCTCCAGCTCTCAGGGTCTGTCACTCACCAACACCGGTGGATCCTTTAAAGAACCTTTCCTGAAGCCTCTCTGTTTCTCTCCTGCTCCCTTGTGCTGCTACAGGATCTTTCTCTCTCCTCCCGGCTGCACCCGAGCTCCCAGGCCCGCATGTCACCTCCCCCCCCAGACTGGGGGCTCCCAGGTGAGGCCTCCGCAACCTCTGCTACGTCTCCACTCTTCCACCCGACACTCTCCTCCCCCAGCTGGGCAGACCACAGTATTTAAGGAGGCCTGCCCCCTGCCAATCCAGGTTTGGGATTGGTCAGGGCTCCTTAACATACTTCAGAAAGCCCCACTTCCTCTTCCATCCCCCTTTCCAGAACCTTTTGGAACCAAAAGGGAGGAGTAACTAAGGGGTGTTCCTTCCTGTAGCCTCCAGCTCTTCCCTGGCCACTTCCCTGCCCAAATCAAAACATTCAGGCTTGCACAATAGTCAGGCCTGACTAAATTTGCCTCTCCCAGCAAAATCTATCACTACAGCACCTATTCACTATGGAGGCACTACGTTTACATTTTTGGTAAACTCATTCAATGAATCCAAGCTCTGCAAGCTGAGATAATATGCACTGCATTGATTCACAAAATTTCACTGTAACCATGAGATAAAACAAATGTCAGGAATATTCCTTTATCCCATTGTTTTGGAAATCTATGTACACAGCAAACTGTATGATCCAATCAGTTCTGATATCGCTGTTTATTCTAAATAGGAAACTTTAATTTTGTTTGCAAATTTTAAAGTTTCCAACTACCAGCAAGAATAAGTCCTTACATTTAAAGAGCAGACCAATTTTAAGCTTTCAGTGCTCTCACATTTTGAATGACAATTACTCAGTAATGCAACACTGTACCCACATGAATTTTGTCCTTTTTTCACATAAATAGAGCTTTCTTTTGGTGGTATTTAATCACTGCTGGGTTTTTTTATTTTTTGCGCTATAAATGAAAAAAGACCTCAAATTTTGTAAAAAAATGAAATTTTCTTTGTTTCTATTATAAAATTTTGCAATTAGTATTTTTTCTTGATAAATTTTGGCCAAAATGTATACTCCTACATAGCTTTGGAAAGTAGACAGTCCAAAGTATTTAGTAAGAGGCATGGTGATTTTTTTGAAGTGGTAATTTTTTCCCACAATTCTTTGCAAAATGAAGATTTTTTTCTCTTTTTTTTTTCCACAAAATTGTCATATTAAAGTGGTTGTCAAGACAACCACTTTAACCTACAGGTAAACCTATAATAAGGCTTACCTGTAGATTCCCTGCATATCTCCCAAACCTGCATGGTTCAGGAGATATGCAGTGTATTCGCATGTGCCCAGGTCATCGGGCACATGCGCAGTGAAGAAATGGCCTCTGTGCCGTTACTTCACTGACAGCCTGCCGCGATTGGTGGCTCCAGAGTGCATGCGCCGGAGTGACGTCACGCGGCTTAAACAAATCACAGAGCCGGAGTCCGTGGCCCCCGGAAGGAAGATGGGCGAAGATGGACGCTTCCTGGAGTGGGGACATCGCGGGTTTCCATGGCAGGTAATTTATTATGCGTTTATATTGCAGGGTAATCAGGAGAAACAAAGAGGAAGTAAAACCCATTAGGGTTTACTTCCTCTTTAACAGGTTATTTCTCACACACAGCATATGCACACCACAAATTACACCCCAAAATACATTCTGCTACTCCTCCGGAGTATGGCGATACCACATGTGAGACTTTTACACAGCCTGGGCACATACAGCGGCCCAACATGCAGGGAGCACCATCAGGCATTCTAGGGGCATAAATTACACATCTCATTTCCTGACTACCTCTTGCACTGTTGAAGGTCCCGGAGCACCAGGACAATGGAAACGCCCAAAAAATGACCCAATTTTGGAAAGTAAACACCCCAATGTATAATCTATGAGGCATGATGAGTCTTTTGAACATGTCATTTTTTCCACAAATTTTTGGAAAATGTGGAAAAAAAATGTAAACGCAAACGCTTTTTTTACACAAAGTTGTCAATTTATACAATATTTCTAACACATAGCATGTACATAGCAAAAATTACACCCCAAAATATATTCCACTACTCTTCCCGAGTATGGTGATACCACATGTGTGACACTTTTCCACAGCCTGGCCACATACAGAAGCCCAACATGCAGGGAGCACCAATAGGTGTTCTAGGGGCATAAATTTCACATCTAATTTGACTACCTATTACACTATTGTGAGGCACTGTAGTGGCATGGATAGGCACTGTAGTGGCATGGATGGGCACTGTAGTGGCACGGATGGGCAGTGTAGTGGCACGGATAGGCACTGTAGTGGCATGGATGTGTCACGGATGAGAACTGATGTGGAATGGATGAGCATGAATGAGGCTCAACTGAGCCATGGATGGGGATGGATGAGCCGTGGATGGGGATGGATGAGCACGGATGGGGATGGCTGAGCACAGATGGGGATGACTGAGCACGGATGGAGATGACTGAGCATGGAAGAGGATGACTGAGCAAGGATGGGGATGACTGAGCATGGATGGGGATGGATGAGCACAGATGGGATGACTGAGGACAGATGGGGATGACTGAGCACAGAAGAGGATGACTGAGCACGGATGGGGATGACTGAGCACAGAGGGGGATGACTGAGCATGGATGGGGATGACTGAGCATGGAAGGGGATGACTGAGCATGGATGGGATGACTGTGCACGGATGGGGATGACTGAGCACAGATGAGGATCACTGAGCACGGATGGGGGTGACTGAGTACGGAAGAAGATGGCTGAGCATGGAAGAGGTGTTCTAGGGGCATAAATTTCACATCTAATTTGACTACCTATTACACTATTGTGAGGCACTGTAGTGGCATGGATAGGCACTGTAGTGGCATGGATGGGCACTGTAGTGGCACGGATGGGCAGTGTAGTGGCACAGATAGGCACTGTAGTGGCATGGATGTGTCACGGATGATAACTGATGTGGTATGGTTGAGCATGAATGAGGCACAACTGAGCCATGGATGGGGATGGATGAGCCGTGGATGGGGATGGATGAGCACGGATGGGGATGACTGAGCACAGATGGGGATGACTGAGCATGGATGGGGATGACTGAGCATGGAAGGGGATGACTGAGAATGGATGGGGTGGCTGTGCACGGATGGGGATGACTGAGCACGGATGGGGGTGACTGAGCATGGATGAGGATGATTGAGCATGGATGGGGATGACTGAGCACGGATGGGGATGACTAAGCACGGATGAGGATGACTGAACACGGATGGGGATGGCTGAGCACGGATGGATGGGTGAGCACGGATGGATAGGTGGGCACGGATGAGGATGACTGAATACGGATGGGATGACTGAGCATGGATGGATGGGTGAGCAGGGATGGATAGCTGTGCATGGATGGATGGGTGAGCATGGCTGGGTGGGTGAGCATGGATGGGTGAGCATGGCTGGGTGGGTGAGCATGGCTTGGTGGGTGAGCATGGATGGATGGATAGGTATGGATGGATGGATGGGTGAGGGCAGCCTGGCACATAGCAGCGCTGTGGGCACTACAAATCCTGCCCACAGCACTGTTGCATTCAATCTCTCCCCCTCTTCCTCTCACACTGTACGGATCAGTGCGGCTAGGGGAGAGGAAAGCCGGAACGTCCGCCGATTTGTTTACATCTGATCGCTCCGTCATTTGACAGAGCGATCATGTGGTAAAGGGGCGCTGCGAGCAGCCATTTACCGCTATCCGTGATGTGCGGGGTCTCCCGGACCCGGCGGTCACGGATACTCCTGGGTGAGCGCCCCAGGGGGCGCACAGGAGCGTGATTCTGGGAGGACGTCATAGTACACCCTCCCAGAATAATGAGGCCACCTTTACATTGGGGCGGTCAGTAAGTGGCTAAAGTGAATGGGACTGTCGGTGAGTCAACAGCAAGTCAGATTCCGATACAGGTTATTTCTCACACACAGCATATGCTTTTGAAGGTCCTGGAGCACCAGGACAATGGAAACGCCCGAAAAATGACCCCATTTTGGAAAGTAAACACCCCAACGTATAATCTATGAGGCATAATGAGTCTTTTGAACATGTCATTTTTTCCACACGTTTTTGGAAAATGTGGAAAAAAATGAAAATGCATTTTTTTTTACACAAAGTTGTCCATTTATACAATATTTCTAACATATAGCATGTACATAGCAAAAATTACACCCCAAAATATATTCCACTACTCTTCCCGAGTATGGTGATACCACACGTGTGACACTTTTCCACAGCCTGTCCACATACAGAAGCCCAACATGCAGGGAGCACCAATAGGTGTTCTAGGGGCATACATTTCACATCTAATTTGACTACCTATTACACTATTGTGAGGCACTGTAGTGGCATGGATAGGCACTGTAGTGGCATGGATGGGCACTGTAGTGGCACGGATGGGCAGTGTAGTGGCACGGATAGGCACTGTAGTGGCATGGATGTGTCACGGATGAGAACTGATGTGGTATGGATGAGCATGAATGAGGCTCAACTGAGCTATGGATGGGGATGGATGAGCCGTGGATGGGGATGGATGAGCACGGATGGGGATGGCTGAGCACAGATGGGGATGACTGAGCACGGATGGGGATGACTGAGCATGGAAGAGGATGATTGAGCAAGGATGGGGGTGACTGAGCTTGGATGGGGATGGATGAGCACGGATGGGATGACTGAGAACGGATGGGGATGACTGAGCACAGAAGAGGATGACTGAGCACGGATGGGGATGACTGAGCATGGAGGGGGATGACTGAGCATGCATGGGGATGACTGAGCATGGAAGGGGATGACTGAGCATGGATGGGATGACTGTGCAAGGATGGGGATGACTGAGCACAGATGAGGATCACTGAGCATGGATGGGGGTGACTGAGTACGGAAGAAGATGGCTGAGCATGGAAGAGGTGTTCTAGGGGCATAAATTTCACATCTAATTTGACTACCTATTACACTATTGTGAGGCACTGTAGTGGCATGGATAGGCACTGTAGTGGCATGGATGGGCACTGTAGTGGCACGGATGGGCAGTGTAGTGGCACGGATAGGCACTGTAGTGGCATGGATGTGTCACGGATGATAACTGATGTGGTATGGATGAGCATGAATGAGGCACGACTGAGCCATGGATGGGGATGGATGAGCCGTGGATGGGGATGGATGAGCACGGATGGGGATGACTGAGCACAGATGGGGATGACTGAGCATGGATGGGGATGACTGAGCATGGAAGGGGATGACTGAGCATGGATGGGGTGGCTGTGCACGGATGGGGATGACTGAGCACAGATGAGGATGACTGAGCACGGATGGGGGTGACTGAGTACGGGTGGGGGTGACTGAGTATGGAAGAAGATGGCTGAGCATGGAAGAGGATGACTGAGCATGGGTGGGGATGACTGAGCATGGATAGGGATGACTGAGCACGGATGGTCAGGACTGAGCATGGATGAGCACAGATGGGGGTGACTGAGCATGGATAGGGATGACTGAGCACGGATGGGGATGACTGAGCACAGATGTGGATGACTGAGCATGGATGAGGATGACTGAGCACGGATGAGGATGACTGAGCATGGATGGGGATGACTGAGCACGGATGGGGATGGCTGAGCATGGATGGGGATGACTGAGCACGGATGAATGGGTGAACACAGATGGATGGGTGAGTATGGATGGGGATGACTGAGCATGGATGGGTAGGTAGACACAAGTGGGT
>BLSH010469704.1:1466497-1490598 GCA_018402905.1 Glandirana rugosa
TCCCCCCCCCCCCCCCCCGTCTTCTTTTTTTCCTCATACCTCCACACACCAGTGAAGAGTAAGCAGTTCTAAGTCTCTACCTCTGCCTCTGTGCAGTAGCTGTCTGGGTTCAGCCTTTCCCAGTTCGGAGACCCAGTGCTCGGGCTGCTAAATTGTGCTAAAAAGCCTGGGTGCCCCTTCTGTGGGTCTTGATGGGACCCTGCAGTATTTCCTCTCTAGGAACGAAATCTGCCATTATGTAAGTGCCTGTGGGCTGAGGCTTGGGAGGGCCAGCTAGTTCATTCATTTTCCTTTTTTGGTTCCTTGCACCATGCATGGCTGCTTATTCCTTTTATTCTGTGCTGTCTCATATGTGTTCTCCCTTACCTTGATCTGTTTCTCTTTTGAGTGCCTCACATGTCTCCATGTTTGTTTGTGTTCTGTTTGCCCATTAGATCATGCTGCCTGGGGCGTCTTGATGACATCATCGGGCTGTGCCGGCCATCTTGCTTATGGGCAAAATCCCACTGTTGCTAGCAATGAGGGATGCAGTCCTGGGGAAGCTTCCCCTGCTGATTTTCAGCAGGTAGTACACAAAAAAAAAATGTGTGTGTGTGTATGTATATGTATGTATATATATATATATATATATATATATATATATATACTGCATTCATTTGTTTCTTTTGTTATGAAGTCATATATTTTTTCTCATTTCAGCTGGCTGTCCTATCTGTCCTAAATCCATGAGTTAGTCACTGCTTATGCAAAAACACCCTCAAATTCAAAGGTACAGGACCACCGTGTTGGTGAGTTTGCAGGAAAAGTGTGCCTCCTTATGCGGATTGCTTTGAGTGTTTTCAGCCCCGCATGCTCATGCTCTCAAAAATCAAGAGCCAGGGAAAGGCGGACGGTCTTCATAAGAGTGTAGCTCAAGGGAAAAGGTTCCAAAGAAGACGTCTTATCGCCTCTTCCACAGAGCAACGCCAATGCCCCAGCAAGAATCCTGCAGGGTCTGTGGCACAGCGCCTGTAGTCAATAGGCTGGTGAGTAAAAACTGCCCGGAGGAGTTCGCAGTTAACAGGTAACACCAAATATCTTTATTAATTATGATGCAAGATGCTGGCATGTGGCGCTCAACCACTCACACCTCTGCCTCTGTGCAGTAACCGTCTGAATTCAAGCCTCCCACAGTGCGAAGACCCAGTGCTCGGGCCGCTAAATTGCGCTAAAAAGCCTGGGTGCCCCTTTTTGGGTCTTGATGGGGCCCTGCAGTGTTTCCTCTTTAGGAACGAAATCTGCCATTATGTAAGTGTCTGTGGGCTGAGGCTTGGGCTACCCTGGAGAGTAGGTAGCCTGCAGATAATAGCTCCTCTTCATCAGAGGAAGACCCGGAGCTGCTTGGTTTCAGTTTTTTTTTCCTTCGTGGAACAGTGGATCCAGGTGGTCATGCAGGCCATTACATGCGTATAAAGACAAAGTCATATTTACGCTTTCTTAAAAACGGCAATTTGTTCTCCGTTTATGGAAGAAATTTAGTCAGATGGATGGCAAAGTCCAGAGAAAGTTTCTCCTTTGATTGTCTATACAGATTTTATCCTTGTCAGAGACCAGATATAGCATCACTGAAATCCATGCCCACAGTAAATGCGACTGTAGCCTAGTAACGAGGCAACCAACAGGGGTCTGCCGTCCGGGGGTGACTAGTGCTTTTTGGGTCCAGGAGATAAAGACAGCCATTGGAGAGGAAATCCATAACGCTGATATCATTAGAATCCTAGCCAAGATGAATGTGTCTGTGAACTTTATTGCAGAAGCAGCAATAATCTCAACCAGGTGCCTGGCCATAGCGATGCTATACTCAGTCACATCTGAGGGGCCCTATGCTTGAGACCCTGGGCGGTGTCTTGCTTCCTAAAAACAAAATTGATGAGGCACTTTATGGCAGAAGATCTCTGTTTGGTAGGAAACTGGAGACAGCCATATCATAAGTGGTAAGTCCAATCTGCTCCCATCTGATCTGCTCCCATAAGACCGGAAGCAAAAGGAAAAGAAAATGTTTCTCCCAGCAGGTTCCGCTTCTCTAGGTCCAGGGAGCCTAGGGCCAGCTGTCAGGCCAGGGTCCCAGGTAGAGGATGTAAGGGAACGCAGGCAACCTTTCACAAGGCCCATAAGTGAAAGTCCTTGGGTATACCACGAGTACCCACTAAGCCCTTTTGACGAGCGCATGCCCATACTCGAGGTAGGAGCCAGAGGGCGCGCTTTATGGGTTTCTGGTCAGCATGTTGTACAGATCCTTGGAGGAAGGTATTAGGGACTCATGGTCACTTCAGGGATTCCTCACTGCTTCTCCTCCAGACCATTTCTCTGCCAAATCCACCGCAAAAGCGGGTGTGCTGCTACAATACTTACAGACACTTTAGACTCAGGGAGTCATTGTCCCCGTCCTATTCACAGTAAAGATTGCAGGTTTTCTACCCAACCCTGTTTGTAGTTCGCAGGGGACAGAGGCTAGTGTCCAGTTGTAGATCCAAGGAGGTTAAACCTTGTTGGCCCTCTTAGAGATCTTTATGATGGAGTCCATTAAAACAGTACAAGCAGTCGGCTGGATGCTATTGCTGGGTTGTCAGGATGCTTATCCTCACATCCCAAATTTCCTTTTCTTTCCAAAATAAGTAAGTTTGGTGATCAATTAGACACATCTCCACTTTAACAGACCTATTGATAAGGAAAGCATTTGTTGAAAGCTGTGGGTCTTAAACCTGTGACCCGTTGGTTAAAAGTCTAAGCGCTTTGGACTCTTCACCCATTCAGCAAAATGACAGCCTGTTGGGCTTGAACCTATCATCCGTCTATAAAAGTCTAGGTGCTTAAAGCTACCTTGTGGCCTATAGATAATAAATATCTCTGAGAATGTTGGCAAGGGTCTCAGTGCCATTTCAGCTTTACTCAGAGAACAGGGTCTCCGGGTTTGTCACTACCTGGACGTCATTCTTCTTCTATCCAGGGGACTGGAACAATTGCTGTCACACCAAGAGGTTCTCATACATACCCTGCAGAGATATGGCTGGGTTATCAACTTAAAAAAAAAAAAAAATAGGGGAAAGAGAAGCTGACTTTCTCCAACCCAACAGTTAGTGTAGTTGGGGGTGCTCTGCTAGTTCCTCAGTTTTGCTTGCATCAAGAGAAAGCAGTGACAGTCAGGAGGAGAATTCTGAGGACAGCTACCTTCACTTGTTTGATGGCTTCTCAGTGCCTCAGTCTTCTGGGCTCAATGTCTTCATGCATACCGATGACTCCATGGGCGCCTGCGCAAGTTTCAACTAGGATTCTTAGTGCAAGGGAGGAAACAGGATCGAGCATAGTTGAGAACAGTGTTACTCAGTATGAGTAGCGGTCCACGGTGATGGAAAGACCCGGAGGAAGTCACGGCCCTTTTGAACCATTACACTGGTTCACTGTTAGATCACTAGCAAATTCAGGAAGCAGTTTACCTCTCAGCAGACTTTTGAACACATAGGCAGACTGACTATCATGCAAGCTTCCCAGAGCACAATGAGTGGGTCTACGTCCCAGGTCTTCTCTGAGCTGGTCCATAGGTGGGGCCTACCACAGACAGACCTCTTCGCAAATGTTGGGTATGTCTGGCCTTGTTTCCACATCCCAAGGTGCTGGGGGCATACGCTCGGGTCTCTCCTTGGGGCTGCAATCTAGATTATATATTTTCCCCCAACATCTCTTGTAATGAGATTCCTCTAAAGTCTGTCAAGGGAGTACATGGTTGTCATAGGCAATCCTCCATATTGGCCATGAAGCCCTCGGGTTTCCTTGGCCATTCACTACCGAATACAGAAGACAATTCCCCTATGCACATATGCAGACCGGGACTGCAAGCAGGGTGCTAATAGGGGAGGCGAAGGGAACTCCGGTTGCTCCAGAGCAATCTCTACTTTGTTGAGTGCTAGAAGGCACTCTACTTACAACATCTATGCCTAAATCTGGAGCAAGTTTGCGTTATCTCGGTAGGGTGAGACATTGATCCTGCTGCCCCCAGCTGTTCTATACTTCCTCTAGGCCGGGTTTGACATGAGCCTTAGCCTATTCTCACTGAGCTGGCAAGTGTCAGCTATATTGGCAATAACTAATTTAAATGGGCCAGGAATCCTTCAGTCTGCACGACTTTTGAAGGCAGTTGTAAGGATTCAGTCACAAACGGAAAGGAGTCTTTCCCAGTGGGGTCGATTGGTGTTGCTGGATCTTTTGTCCGTTCAACCGTTTGCTCCAACAGAGCAGTATTTGGTTTGGGCCATTACCTACAAGACAGTATTTATTGCAAAAACTTTAAGCAGAAGTTTGTCTGAGATTCAAGCTCTTGGAGCTTCAAAAAAAAAAAGTTTTCTTTGCAAAAAGAGTAGAGGGCTGTCTTGTGGGTCATTTTGTATCAAAGGTAGCAATAGCCCTCTATTTAACAGACATCTGGGAATTGCCTAAATTTCCAGAACATCACACAGGAAAGTCACACGACCTGGACGTTTTCAAAAAGAAGCACCTGTCCACAATTGGTCTTTTCAGATCATCTAATAAGCCTTTTGTCATTCCAGCTGGGGATCATTAAGGAAAGAGGTTACTGTCTGGACTCTAGCAGGCTTGGTGGTGCATATAGGACGAGGGGGCATAAGCCTCCGTCAGCGGCGGTGCACTTTACCAAAGTGATTGCAGTCTCATAGGCAGCCCACTTGGGAGCATCTATAGTATCCATCTGTAGAAGTATCATGGTCATCCCAGCATACCTACTCAAACTTTACGGAGTAGACATAGGTACCTTGTCATCAGAGGACTTTGTGGGAAGGACTATTCAGTCCACTGTCCAATGCTAATTAGAATATTGGTTTGGCAAGTAGAACCCACCCTGTCAGCTAGTTATTTATCACTAGTATGCTGCCATGTTGGCGTCAGGAAAACGGAAAATTGTATCAAATACTTACCCTAATTTTCCTTTCCTGACGCCAAACCATGGCAGCATACGGGCCCACCCTGTGCGTTACGGTATGTGGCTTGTTACAAAGAATGGGGGGGGGGGCGGCTAAAGATGCCTTTTTTTTATGCTATTCACTGGTCCTGAGGGAGTGGTTAAGAGGCGGAGCTCTATCACTAGTATGCTGCCATGGTTTGGCGTCAGGAAAGGAAAATGACGGTAAGTATTTGATACAATTTTCCATTTTGGTAGCAGCGTGCCCCTTTACGCGTCTTCCTTGGTGGCAGGTATGTAATCCTTTATCGCCATTCCCACAATCCTCTGCGGCTTTTTTATTTTTGAATAAAGGACTGCCTCCTGTGTTTTTTACACTACACTTTTTTTTTTGGTGAATGAATAGGGGTATTGTGTACTCCTACTCATTCACATGGGGGGTCCAGGATCTGGGGGCCCCCTTGCACAGGGGGCTTCCAGATTCCGATAAGTCCCCCCGCCCGCAGACCCCTACAACCACTAGCCAGGGTTGTGGGAAAGAAGCCCTTGTCCCCATCAACATGGGGATAAAGTGCTTTGGGGGGCAGAGCCCCTCTGCCTCAAAGCACCCCCATGTTGAAGGCACGTGGCCCAGTATGGTTCAGGAGGGGGAGCGCTTGCTCATCCCCCCACTTTCCTGACCTGCTGGCTAAATGCGCGGATAAATGTCTGGTATGGATTTTGGGGGGGGGGGGGACCTCATGCAATTTTTTTTTTAAATCTGATGTGGGGGTTTCCCCTCAAAATCCATACCAGACCCAAAGGGCCTATTATAGATTGAGGGGGACCCCATGCCATTTTTTTGCTTAATTTTTCATTGCTGACAATTCTTGTTTTTACATTCAGCTGTCAGCGGGGAATCCCGCTGACAGCTGATGACTTGGTTGTTAAGGAGGCGCTGGCCACCCGCTCCTTAACATCCATGTTATTTACTGGTTGTTAAGGATGCCGGCTCGCATTCCAGATTCACTACTTATTTTACCACCATTTTCCTTTTGTGAATTGACTTTCACTCCTACTTTTTGCAGTATTTACCAAGCGTTAAGCAATAGCAAATTGACATTTTCAGGATTGTATGCAGTATTTGGGAAAACACCTAAATACTGCATGTGATCTGTTTTTATGAATGGAGCCCAATATCTCCTTTATGTATAGATCAGATTCAGGTGGGCCTGATTAGAAGCTCCACGCAGCCCTTTATACAGTCAGATGTGAGCGAGCTTGTTGACCGTTGTAAGGGGTGGACTTATTACCATTCATAGGAGCGGATACACATGATTAATGGAGATGAAGATCAACACTGTGTGGTGTGAACAGGGCACATAACTGACTTGCATGTCAAAGTGCATAAAAACTCAATGAAATGCGCATGAATATTGAATTAAAGTTAAATCTGTGCAGGTTTCCCATCAGTTTTCATGCACGTTTGGTGTGAATGAGCCCTGTATGAAGACCGAGAACTGAGCGATCAGCAGTCTTCAATTGCTCAGTTCTCAGTGTAGAGGCGGCAGGGGACAGATGCAGAATCAGATTTTATATTGCAACCACCTAGGAGAGTATAAGGCCTCATACACACGGGCGTATCTTAAAAAATAAGCAAAATGTTGGGTCCGAAGTCAGGGAAGAAAAATCTGCGTTTTTCGGCGTTATGCATCGGCGTTAGTGAGCATCGGTGTCAATAGGCGTCTTTAAAAAAAAAAAAGAATCCTCTGCTATTTTTCTATCTAAAAATGTTGGCATCAAAAATGGCAGTTAACGCCATTACGGCGTTAGTGGGCGTTAGTGAGCGTTTTGCGGCGTCGGCGTCAAAAACGCCAAAATTTTACAGCCTCAGAGCACACTGACCGTGGGTTCTAGTTTCAGCTCACTAACGCCGACGTCCTCTACAGCTCAAAAATGTTGGTGGTTTTATGGGGCCATTGACTAACATGGAGAGCTGCAAAAAACGCCAGAAAACATCGGCGTCAAATAACGTCCGGGTGTATGAGGCCTAAATGTTTGTTTTTTTGTAATCCTGAATTTCTCTTTAAGACTGCATATACACTTTCTCATAGCAAGGACAAGCCTTCCGGCAATTTTCACTTGAACAGGCTGCCTTATGCATGCTTGTCGCCAGAATAGAAGCTCCTGCACATTTTCAGGCAACAAGCTTTGCTCGATTTTCAAAGGTGTGGTGTGCCTTGATTGCCATGCTATCCTGTCACGTGACAATCACGGCAGAATCACAACATGTTTGGGGTGCCATTAAAAGGATAATGGCACCCAAACACATGCCACACACTTTGCAGCAATTGCCACACGATTTAGAATTCCGGGCAGATTTGCTGCGATTCTGCCTGTGAATCCAAATCATGAAGTGTGAATGGTGCATAAGGCTGGGTTCACACTTGCTACGGCCACAGGTCCCAGCAGGGGGTCTGGTGCGTCCCTGAACACCGACTCAGGTGTGAATCAGGTCTGAATTTCTGCTTGAATTTGCACCTGAAACGGAGCCAAAGACGCACAGGACTCTTTTCCAGTGCGGACCACGGCCGCCCCGGAGCTGTGTGAACTGGCTCCAATTGAGAGCTGATCACAGTCTCCTGTCATGCGAATTGGATGTGGGGAAATCCGTATCCAATTCGCATCAGTGTGAACCCAGCCTTAAGGGCTCCTACTGGTCATGGTTGCAGACATTTTGCATTCAGCGATGGCATTGTTCACTGTATAGGAAGGAACTGATGGCAGCTATTCATCCAGCAAAAGCATCAACTAACCACATCTGAGCACAGCAGCCTATGGCAGGTTTCACCTATGGCAGGTCCGCCTGAAAAAAAACGTACAGACGGACCTGAATGGAACGTCCGTGTGAGGGCCTATCTGTTTTCATTCACCTGTATGACTGAGGCCTTAATCAGCTGAGCTGACCATACCCAAGCTGTTAATGACTGAGATATCCACTACTACTGCTTACACCAGTGGTTCTCAACTCCAGTCCTCGGGACCCACTAACAGGCCAGGTTTGCAGGATACCTGAAATACATAACATGTGATATCATTTGCTGCTCAGTGATTGCAGTATTCTAGTCTGCATCTCCCCAAGGTAATACTTAAAATCTGGCCTGTTGGTGGGTCCCGAGGACCGGAGTTGAGAACCACTGGCTTACACAGACTCTAGAACACTTGGCCAGCAGTTTAAAAAAATGAAAACTTAGACAGCATTTAATGTATATGCATGTATATGACTATTTAAAGTAAAACTTAAGGCGTTTCTGTTAAAAAAAAAAAGTAAAACTAAAGGCAAAACATTTTTTTTAGTAGTGTAAAGCCTCGTACACACGGGACGACGATCGTGTTCAACACGTCGTACTCACGACCGTTGTATGCAGAATCGATCGTCTGTGGCCGTGCTTTCAACAGTTGAACATACGACGGTCGTTCGTGGGAGTTGTATGTGCAGACTAGAAAACTTGGTTGTGTCAACAAGCTCGCATACGACCGTTGTATCGTGTGTAGAGCAGCTGTGTTCAACAAAGTTGTATTGTGCTAAACACGCATGCGCCAAGTCCACTTCAACTAACATGAAATTAGATGAAGGAGCCCAAAAGGCGACGCTACTTCCTCATTATATGCTCGTTCGCGTCATCACGTTCGGCCGGCCGCAAGTTGTATGTACGACCGTCGTGTGCATGTCAGGCTACATACGACCGTCAACGTACGATTCAACACGGTCGTGCGCACGATCGTCGTCCCGTGTGTACGAGCCATTAGGCACTAAAACCCTGTAAGGTTTATTTTTGCCACCTGTGTCCAATTAGGCAGATTTCCCTTCAGTTCTTGTCCCATAGCCAAAACAGCAAGTGAGAGAAAATTCCTTCCAGTTGGAGATCAGGATGTCCTGCACATGCCTTTCCCACTTTGCCAATCAGAGGAAGCTTTGTATTCATTTATAAAATACAAAAGCTCCCTGCGAAGCTTACTCTGACTTGATTTTGTTCCAGGAGTGGGAAGGGAAGTTCCCATCACACTGTTGAACCACTCACTGACATTAAACTGTTAAAATGCCTGGGTGTCACTGGGGTTACCAGGGCTAGTGATAAATATTCCCACTATTCCTGTTCTGGGGACAACCCAAAATGTGGGGTTTTATTTTCCTCTCGATGATATTGGTAAATAGGAAAATAGAGACTTTGAATCTCCGTAAAAGGAGGCACACGCAGCAATAGAAATCTAACTGGTGTTCTGGAAGTTCTGTCGCCTGTGAGTAAGGATGGGCTCGGGCTTGTTTGGAACCGAACGTGCCCGAGCCCAGCAGGAAGTGAACCCTGCACTGCGCTAATCACAGGCAGTGAGACATTTCCCCGATCGCTGCAGCCACACATTGGGGAAATGTCTCACTGCCTGTGATTAGCACAGTGCAGGTTCACTTCCTGGTGGGCTCCGGCACATTTGGTTATGAACAAGCCTGAGCCCATCCTTACCTGTGAGGTGTTCTCCAGAATCCAGTTGCAGTGGACAGTACAGAGCAAGTTAAAGCAGAGCTTCACCCTAAACAGAAAAGTCCACTTTTAAGAATCCTCCTTCCTCTAACAATATTGGAGATTCATTTTTTGGGGGGGAGGAGTAGGCACCTAGTTTTGGCAGGTACCCAAACCCATTTCCACTGAATATCCTCTTAACGTTGGGTTCACACTATTGCGAATTGGATGTGGGTTTCTCCACATCCAATTCCGATGTCAGGAGATTGTGACCAGCTCTCTATGGAGCTAGTTCACACATCCCGGCTGCGGAGCGAATTGCACAGGGGTCCTGTGCGTCTTTAACTACATTTCAGGTCCCAATTTTGGCCCGCTTCGTCCCTAAATAGGAGAACAGGGATACATCAGACCTAGGGTTGCCACATCATCCCTTCAATCCAGGACACATCAACCCTAACCGGACCCCTGCTGTGAGCTGCATCAGTATTAGATGTGAACCCAGTTCAGTGATGGTATATATAATATTAACCAACCCGCGCTGATGTGATTATGTTGATATGCAACTCAAGAGGGAGGGGGGTGTTTAAACTTACTGCAGCTTGCTATGTGCAAAATCGGGAGAAAACCTACCAGACAATCAATAAAAGAAAATAGGCACAGCGCTGCCAATCCCCTTAGCCCAATCCAATTTAAATAAATGTGGGTCAAATAATTATTAAAATATCAACCGTAAATAGGGCAAAAGTGAAAAAATATGTATGTGTATATCACATGATACCAAAAAGCATATTCATACAATGAAATTTAAACCATAGTGATAAAAACATCAAATCATTAATAAAGTATCAATAAAGTGGTTAATAATGTGCTTCAAGTCCTTCACTGTTGTGAAGATTCAAATCCCAGAAAAATGCTTGGTGCTTCACTCATCAATCAATAAGTGCTCCAGTGCTGAAAAAAAAAACATTCCGAACGTGCTTTGTACCACTCTCCCTCTCTTTCCTCCTACTCACCAGAAATCAGTGACCCACAGCTTTTCAGTCTGGGGTCAAAAAGGCTTTTTCTGGTGGTTTAGATGTTTAGAGATGCCCCCTCATCCCTTTAAACCCGAACACATATGAATTACACAGGTTCTGAGGCTGATCAAGGTGGTAATTAAACTCACTTGGTGCCTTATCTGCATTAAGAACCTGCAGAACCTGTGTAATTCATATATGTTCGGGTTTAAGGCTCGGTTCACACTGCAGCGATGCGGGAACCCTGCAAATCCACTGCGGGTTCCCACATCGCATGTCTCTGGGCGGCAGTTCACACTGTACTATGTGAACTGTGTGGAGTGTCAATACAATGTTAATGACACCCCCTAATCAGTTCGCATATCGCACTGAGAACTGCAAACTCGCACAGGAATCGGATCGCATGGTGTGAACCACCATGCGATCCATTTCTGACCCTGCGAAAAAAAAGGGTCCTGTGCGAGTTTGGTTCAATTGCAATGCAAATTCAGCCATACAATCTCTGTGGCTGAATTTGCATCTCACAGAGATCGCATATGGTTCACACTGCAGTGCGGTGTGAATCATATGTGATCTCTGAGATCGCTGCAGTGTGAACTCAGCCTTAAGGCATGAGGTGGCAACCCTATGTTATCAGTAGGGTTGCTACATCATCCCTTTAATCCAGGACACACATGCATTAGACAGGTTCTGAGGCTAATTGAATGCAGATAAGGCAACAAGTGAGTTTAATTACCAACTTAATTGGCCACCGAACCTGTGTAATTAATATGTGTCCTGGATTAAAGGGATGACGTGGCAAACCTATCAGGGTGGTGGTGCCTTTAAGATCTGGATCCCTCTCAGGACCAATGAGCCAGACATAGCGTTATATTGTAAAGAAAGCTTTAATTGGACAAGAAACAGATTAAAAACAAGAAATCCCGTATATTCAAGCAGTGTGTCAGTTTTCCAATGCAGCGCCTGAGAGGGATCCAGATCTTAAAGGCACCAGGATAAATAATTGCATACTGTAAATGTAAAAAAAAAAAAAAAAGGGAAACTATATATCCACTTACCGACCAGTTACATACCCGTACTTAGCTGGACTTCAAGTAGTTATACTGCAGCTGCGGGCATCACCCTCATACTGTTTTTTTTACAGCCAGCAGCTCTCTTGTAAAAGCAATCATTGCAGCTAACTAGTCACTGGATTGCTTTTACTAGCAGCAGGAGGGGACACCCCACCCTCCTGCGGCTTGCTCTGGCTCCCCCATCCCACGGTGAGCGGCTTTGATCATCTATGGTTCACCAGAAATGATGACCTGACATCCCTTCTAGTTTCCCTGGATGTCATTGGTGCTCGTTAGAAAAAATCAAAAGCATTCAAAAACACAGATCTTGGTGTTGTGAATGCCTTTAAGGGCAGAGGAGGGATTTGGGGTCTTATAGACCCCAAATGCCTCCATAAAGAGTACCTGCCACGTGCCTATTGCTGTCACAAGGATGTTTACATTACTTCTGACAGCAATAAAAGTGATTTTAAAAAATTAAACCAACAGTGTATAAATAAAATAAATAATTAAAAGAAAATAAATACATTTAAAGTGTCCCCATCCCCCCCCCCCCCGTGCTGGCGCTCAAAGGCGAACGCGCATTTTACACGCACTCAAAAAGTGATCGTCCTACACATCACCGTGAACATCAGATCATGGGCAGTAATTCTAGCACCAGAGCTCCTCTATAAATCTAAAGTGGTAAGCTGTAAAGGCCTTTAACGCATTGCCTATGGATAGTAAAATTGACGCCATTTGTCGTCCATTGCACAGGCGGGTGTAATTTTAACCACTTCAGTTTAGGACCAGAGCACTTTTTGCGATTCGGCACTGCGTCGCTTTAACTGACAATTGCGCGGTCGTGCACCGTTGTACCCAAACAAAATTTGCATCCTTTTTTCCCACAAATAGATCTTTCTTTCGGTGGTATTTGATCACCTCTGTGTCACTTCTGATCACCGCTATAATCCACAATTTTGCAAAAAAAATATATATTTCTTACTTTCTGCTATAATACATATCCAAAATATCAGTTTTGGCCAATTTATATTCTTCCTCATATTTTGGGTACAAAAAAAAATCGCAATCGGCGTATATTTGTGCAAAAGTTGCTGCGTTTACGAATGATGACAATTAATTTATGGGGTTTTTATTTATTTATTTTTTACTAGTAATGGCGGCGATCTGCGATTTTTTATCGGAACTGTGATACTGAAGGCGGACATGTTGGACTATTTTGACACTTTTTTGGGACCATTGGCATTTATACAGTGATCATTGCTATGAAAATGCACTAATTACTGTTTAAATGGCACTGGCAGGGAAGGGGTTAACCTGCAGGGGGCGCTCTAAGGGGTTAACTGTGTTCCCTGTGTGTGTTCTAACAGTATGGGGGCTGGGGTGGAGTGATCATGGCTCTTATACACAGGGAGCCTGCGATCACATTCCTTCCCCCTGTCAGAACGGAGATCCATGTGTTTACATACACGGACCACCGTTCTGTCACTGCGGGGGAGCGATCGCGGGTAGCCAGCAGACATTGAGTGCACCCTACCTAGGGTTGTCACATCATCCCTTTAATCCAGGACACACATTAATTACACAGCTTCTGTGGCTGATTAAGGTGTTAATTAAACTCACTTGGTGCCTTAGCTGCATTAAATTAGCCTCAGAACAATCTGTGTAATTCATATGTGTTCTGGATTAAAGGGATGATGTGGCAACCCTACCGCATACGATCCTGAAAATGTCAATTCGCTGTTGCTTTATGCGGTATTTACCGTATAAAGCAAAAACGCTTGGTAAATACTGCAATTCATATGTGTCCTGGATTAAAGGGATGATGTGGCAACCCTAACCCTACCTGCTCCCTGGCTCTCCCAGAACACTGTGAGCGTGCACGCGCTCAAGATCTGCGATCTCGCGCCCGCCGTCAGATGACGGCGTTTCGCTATATCGAACCACTTTACCGCCGTCAATCCACGCCGGGCAGTCGGCAAGTGGTTAAAGCATAACATGTTTGGTATCTATTTACTCATATCATCTTTTATATTTTATTTAAAAATTGTGCTATGTATTTTTACATAATTCAAAAAAAAATCTATTTTTCCCAAAAATATTGTGTTTGAAAAACTGCTGAGCACATACCGTGTGACATAAAAAAAATTGCAAAACCCACCAATTTATTCTCCAGGGGCTCTGCTTTAAATATATATAATGTTTGGGTGTTCTAAGTAATTTTCTAGCAATAAATACTGATTGTTACATGTGAACAAAAGGTGCCAGAAAATGCCTGGAGCTCAAGTGGCTAGATATATCATTATTTCTGAGATGTTGATCTCTAAAGTCGCACATTTTTTCAGTTAGCCCGTTAACAGTAGTAATGTGATCCCGGAATTAAGATACTGGTTTTGGCTCTGTTTCACTTTTATTTGACATGCCAGCTTGAATGCAACAATGTGAGCAAAGAACAGGCAGCTGTGCACAGTCAGAGATGGCCAGTGGGAGGGAGGTAACTTTTTACATTGTGATAGAATTAGGAGGGGCTCTCTTTAACAGCAGGGTCTGGGTAAAGACCTCGCATAGCACAGCTCTCAGTCACAGCCAGAGAGCACACAACTAACTCCTCCAGCCTCAGCAACAAGGAGTTCATTTGTGGTCGCCCAGCCTGCAATCATGCCAACTGACTTCAATGGGTACTGGAAAATGATGAGCAATGACAATTTTGAGGAGTATCTGAAGGCGCTGGGTAAGTCTGGATTGACGTCAGGTGTCTTGGCAGATTTTACAATCCCTGGAATGCACTTTGAGGTTTTTGCTAGACTTTGGATGAGCACACAACCTCATTAAGCATTTCACGAGATAGACTATTAAATATTCTCATATTTGATGTGCAGAATACGCAGAGATTTATTTTCTTAATCAAAATTGAAGCTTCTATTCCTCCCACCGGTCGGTCTCATGTTGCTGCCTCGCTCTTGCAGGATAACCACACAGGTTTTGGCAGCACTTTGTGTGCCTTTCTTTTTTTTTTTTTTTTTCTTTGGCCTGCCTTTACCGCAGAAAAAAAATTAACAGCTGTATCAGCCTCCATTGTCAGGAAATCTATGAGATATATTTTAATTGTATGAATGTATAAATACTGTCACAGCTGTTGCATATGAGAATACAAGCGAAGCATCTAAAGATCATAAATACACATTTATTTCATATGTTTTTTTATAGGTATGCATACTTGCATTGTATATGCTTATATGTGTTTTGGGCATGCATCGGTTATACATACCTATATGTTTGCATGGGCTAGAACAGCATCAGTATTTAAAAACCTGTTCTCTTCTGATATTAAAATAAATCTCATCAGTCTTTTGTGTAATGGACAAAGGCGATACGTTGTTTACACTGATACACGGAAGCTTTTGTTGTCATTTTCCTGTTCCGCACACTTTCCACTGAACATGCTGGGATTACAGGTGAGGGCAGGCATTTTATGGGTACATGTATTTATTTATTTTATTTATTTCAGGTGGTACTTATATAGCGATGTCAATGTACGCAGCGCTTTACATATATATATATATATATATATATATATATATATATATATATATATTGTACATTCACATCGGTCCCTACCCTCAAGGAGCTTACAATCCAAGATCCCTAACTCACATTCATACATATACTAGGGCCAATTAAGACCGGATCTATTTTACCTACCAGCGTGTACATTTAGGTTCCTGCAGATATGCCACCCATTCTACTTGGTTGTGGTCAGATCTGAGAATGTTTTTGTCTATGGTTACTCTGCTACGACTTGAGGCAGACATTCTCTGGGCAAAGGCCATTGCTGGAAGAACCAATGGATTTCCCTGGCAGATCGCTAGGATCCCCAGGATAAGCAAATTTCAGGGATGGCCTTATGATGCCCCATACCCCTTTCTTCCATTGGCAAAACATTGCGCTTTTAGTAATGTAAGTAAGTGTGTGTATTAATGTAAAGATTTGTCAACAGTCAGGTTGTACATGCGTGTTTGATTGCCATCAGATGTCTATGGACACCTGGACATAATACTAAAATCTTATCATAGATGTAATTCGGTAATAAGTCTACCATAAAGGAAGGTCTGTCGGCAATCAAATTGTACATGCCTGCTTGATATCTATGGGCACCTGTAGATATGACTAAAATTACTCATAAAAGAAAATATGTAATATGCTTGCCCTACAAGAAGGGAATTGAATCATTTGAAAAAGCGTAATTGGACTGGATGTCCTTCTCTTCATTCAGCATCCCTTAATAGGAGAGAAAAACGGATTGGACTATATTGGTGCAATATGAAAACCGATATAGTCCCATCCAATCTGTTTTTCACTCCTATAAACCTAGGGATGGCTTGCTCAAATTCTATGATGATCTATCCACATTAGACTATATTCCAACATCCCTTGATAGTGCAGCCAGGCGGTACTGACAGTGGGGTCACCTAACCCCTTCTTATTTCTTCCAGCCTGCCAATAGGCAGACAGGTCCGGAACCCATTGACTTCCATTGCACTTCATCTGACTCTCCTTTGCTGCTTCCTCCATCTACTGGACGTCATGTCCTCGTGTCACTAATCGTGATTTCCAACCTCTTTCAGTGTTACCTCCAGGTATCGGAAACTGTTTGTCTATTATCCTTTAGACCACATTACAGGGCTACTGTGATACATACTGGAGTACAGCAGGTGGTGCCCCGCAGTTTCCATACTATTTCATACCACGGGCCCCATTGCATACATAGATAATTCATCTTCAGACTGGTTCACTAGCCATGCCTGGCCACACCAGACTGTGATGAATTACACAATTGCATTGTGTTGATATTGCATGTGAATTGGCTGTGTATGGTTCCCCTGTCTGTTATGTTTGACAACGTTGCCAATTTTAATTAATTAATTTGTGTTTACTGTTTTTTGGTGTATAACTGTCATCTATATTTTTGTATGCGAATTACTACTTCAGATTAAAGATATTTTTCATTTAATGCCCGGTGTGTCCCCTTGATGGGCATCTTAGTGTTTCTTACACAGTTTTGATGATTGATCCATTATGGGCGACCCAACCCATTCCTGTCTGACATTTTTGCGAACGTAACTCTCATTGTCAGCTACAAAGTGTAGTGATGTATGGGTGGTTTCTGGGGAAAAGATGGAAAACTTTAATAATATTAGCATGTTGTCCCTTACTTTACAGGACAATCCAAGCATGCCATTCATGCCGCTGGAGATATACCAATTTTTCTCCTAAATGCACACTACCCACCCTTATATTTTGTGTGTCTGTTAGATGCCACCTTTACAATATTTTATTTCTTCAGAGTTCAAATGGTCCTAATTTGTTCAATTACAGTCTGTAAAAAGATAATACTGGTATCCTGTCCAATAAACGTGTAACCCTGGGAAATTTGGAGGAATAGTGCATCAAAGGAGTCTATCAAACAAAGGCACTTAACAGCTGTGTAATGACATCACTGTTTCACAACCTCTTGTACGCTCCATTCAATATATCAGTATAATGTCTCTTTATGCCCCAAGAGTAGTGACAGTCTCAGTATTCCAGACCGCCACATATTTTCAGCGATCAATATAGCACAGACGGGTTTATGAAACTTGTGATCTGCAATGGTGTGTGGCATGCATGCCCAGTAGAGTTGCCTTTGTTCATACCAACCCAAAGTCTATGACCTTACAACCAAGGCCCATGTATGCAGTAAAAATATATATATATAATCTGTAAACTCACATCCTGAAAAAGATCATAGATGCAAGCTTTTTTTGTTTAATGGAAAAAAATGCTTAATATAGTTGCATTGGAACATAATATAACTGTATAGGACCATCCAATAGTACAGCTATACTTCATAATACAATAAAATACAAATGCACTTATACAATTACAAAATAAAACAGTATCTTCTGTAAATGCTCATACATCTACCTCTATACAAACTGAAATAAACAGGAAATTATTAAAAATACATTAGTGCCCAGTATGAATACCAAGAGGGGGCTGAAACTTGTCAAGTGAAATAAATACCAGTACATCAAGATGTCAATTAATTCTAAGCAAAATACACCCATTTGGAGTTCTTTTTTATCCTTTTTGGATGGTTAAATTGAAAAAGAAGGTGACGGCATTATCATACACTTTAAGGCCACACATTAATTTAATGGTCTGTGAATGCACTAAAACACACAGAAAATTGGGCAGGAACTGTTTTTGTTTTTTGCCCCACACAACAATGCATGTGCATTGAGGTACATTTACAAGGTGCAGTTTCAGTGGCACTGCTCCACAATTCATGTATTACCAAACATGTGATTTGCTTCTTAAGATTTCAGTTTGTTCATCATTTCCAGTAAAATTAGATTAAAAAGTAATTGAACACCAGCATTTTTTTCCCCTTGGATTTTTTTTTATTAAAAGATTTAAAATTAAAAAAAATAGATGTATGAACAATTTTAAGAAAGGGAATCTGAGATCTGATAAAATGCATTTCAGATTGAGGATAAAAAAAAATGATTAGAATAAAAAGCAAAATAAAGAGCAAAAATAGTGTTTTTTTAAAAGACAAGTGTGGTGGTGTGGTCAGACTTAATGTTTAATTTTTGGAAAAAAATACAAAAGAATTTGTTTTCCATGGGCACAGATTTTTAGGACTTTAAAAATAGCTGAGTAAGTCCTTGGTTAGGGGGATGTTTGTTGCATGGACTGATTTTTAACCGTAAGCAAGTTTTCAATGTGCACAGTGGAAAGTCAGAAATATTTCCATTGCCACAAGATAACTGATGTTATTTTGCAGTGAAAGGTTAAACCTCCCCCCACACATAGATAGACATGGAGTAGTGGATATATTATGCTATCGGTTCATCTGTTTTGTCCTTTGTGCACTATGTATTCTGAACATGAAAGTTTAATACGGTCTGTTCAGTGTCAGTGAAGTTTTTCCTTTTTCGCATTGTATGAGCCATGGCTTTATATCTCTCCAGGGAACTCGCCAACAGATCTAGCTGGAGCACATCTTGCCATCAAAGTAGTAGCTACTTCATTATTTACACACTTCTTGTACATGCAGGAACACTTCTCTGATCCAGCATTCATACATTAGGGTGACCAAACCTCCCCGGTTTCTGGGGACAGTCCCCAGATTGAGGACACTGTCCCCTGACCAAGTCTGTCCCCGGTTTTGTCCTCAGATTGGATTTGAACAGGGGCCTGGGTAATTTCAAAGACAGTCAATGCAGAATTAAAAAAAAAAAATCTAAAATTACACCCCCTCCCGCTCCGCCACTCCTACTAGCTTAGGGAGGAGTATTTTTTCCTTTATCTGTACCCTTTATGAGGATGATTTGCTGGAGGGAGCGAAGGGACTATTTCTTCAGTTTCGGGTGCCCATTCCGCTCCCGCTCGCATATTCTTCTGCCTTGGCTCAAGTCCCGCCAGCTGCATGCCTATCTCCTTGCATCCCCAGCGGAGTGATCTTCTTCCGCTCCCCACCCAATAGTAGCCGGGGCCCGGAGAGTGAGACTTGAGAGGCTGTAAGATGGGCAGCGCCGGCGGTGACAGGTAGAGAGAGGCAGCTGAGCTCAGCTGACAGTGTCCAGCAGCAGGAACAGAGGGAAAGGGGATCCGATCGTGGGGCTGCCCATGCCTTCAGGGCTTCAACACCGGTGTCAATGAATACATTGCACTGTGTCTGTCTCTCTGACATAATGGATGGTATCATAACTCACAGGCAGCAGGCACTCTATCATGGCTCTGGCTGGCAGTGCACTGTCACAGTGTGTCACATAACATGGCTGCTGGGTGCCTATTGGTCATAAGTTAACACAATCAGCACCCAGCAGCCATGTCATGCAACACACTGTGACAGTGCACTGCCAGCCAGAGCCATGATAGAATGCCTGCTGCCTGTGAGCTATCATAATCCTGATGATCTTAACCAGTTGTCAACCACCTCATAGCAGATTTACTGCTACAGGGCGATCGTGCTGTGCAGGATTGTGTGTATATACACAGTATCTCACAAAAGTGAGTAGACGCCTCACATTTTTGTAAATATTTTATTCTATCTTTTCATGTGACAACACTGAAGAAATGACACTTTGCTACAATGTAAAGTAGTGAGTGTACAGCTTGTATAACAGTGTAAATTTGCTGTCCCCTCAAAATAACTCAACACACAGCCATTAATGTCTAAACCACTGGCAACAAAAGTGAGTACACCCCTAAGTGAAAATGTCTGAATTGAGCCCAAAGTGTCAATATTTTGTGTGGCCACCATTATTTTCTAGCACTGCCTTAGCCCTCTGGGGGATGGAGTTCACCAGAGCTTCACAGGTTGCCACTGGAGTCCTCTTCCTCTCCTCCATGACGACATCACAGAGCTGGTGGATGTTAGAGACCATTCGCTCATTTTCACTTAGGGGTGTACTCACTTTTGTTGCCAGCGATTTAGACATTAATGGCTGTGTGTTATTTTGAGGGGACAGCAAATTTACACTGTTATACAAGCTGCACACTCACTACTTTACATTGTAGCAAAGTGTAATTTCTTCAGTGTTCTCACATGAAAAGATAGAATAAAATATTTACAAAAATGTTCGGGGCGTACTCACTTTTGTGAGATACTGTACATGATCCTGCATTTCTGGGTATCGGAGCCGATCAGCAGGTCCGATGGACTGGATGTCCACTGGTACCCATCCATCGCTCTGTACACAGGCCGAACGGCGGTCTGCCTATGTAAAGAAGGCAGATCTCTGTTTTGTCAGTATGGAAGACATTGATCCTGTGTTCCTGAAAAGCAGGGACAGAGATCTATGCCTTCCCTTAGTAAAAGCACCTCTCCCAAAGTGGGAAAACACTTGTTAGGCACACATTTAACCCTTTGATTGCCCCTGATGTTAACCCCAGCCAGTGTCATTAGTACAGTGACAGTGTATATTTTTAGCACTGATTAGTGTATTAGTGTCACTAGTGTCAAAAGTATCACTTGGTGTCTGATTTTGTCCGCTGCAATATCGCAGTCCCGCTATAAGTCGCTGATTGCAGCCATTACTGGTAAAAAAAAAAATATATATGTCCCCGGATTTCATTTTAAAAATCTGGTCACCTTATGATGTCATAATAAAAGAATAAATAGGCTGTTGTCATTGCAGACTCTCTTCCTTCTAAGAATACTAGTTACGTGGCTGTCTATGGCTTCAGTACTTTTCTGACTGGGACAAGCAGGAAAAGTCAGGACAAAAAATACCGAAGCCACTATGAAATCCAGACAGTTAGCATTTCTCAAAAAGAGTTCTGCAATTACAAAACACATTTTCCTCAATAAGGGTACCCTAAGGCTTCATTCACACCTATGCATTTTTAGTGCTTTTTGCATTTTGCAGATTTGCAATACAGAACGTGTTCCATGGGAAATCATGCTAAATGGACTGTCGTGCAAATTTGCAAAATGCACTAAAAATGCATAGGTGTGAATCAGGCCTAAAAGCAGATCTTTACCCCAAACAGAAAAATGCATGGCGCATGCAGCACTGCATGCCCATCCATTAATGTCATAAAAGTCAAAAGCAAATAATTCTTGGTAAACGTACATTTATTTTTCAACTTCCTGATTTCCCCGAGGCACAAGTGATGTAGCCCCGGCCTCACAGGTGCACCCTGGGAAGGCTGCATCACCAGTGCCATTTTGGGAAATCTCACCTGCTCTTGTGCGTGCGCCATACAAGATCTGGCACATGCTTCATACATGATCTGGGGCAGCTTAGTCATCCCCATTCTAGGTAGATTGGCCAGATCTTATGCAGTGTACGAGATTTGACACAACTTGTTATTGTTCCATAACATAACAAAAAACACCACAAAGGATAAAGCATACCAAGGCTACTGCATACCTTTTATTGAAAATGAGACAAATACTCATACATAAAACATGCAGGTGATAATATCCCCAAAACCCATAGGTCACGTCCCTCCCCTTCTTCGCCCACCCCCCAAAACCCACAACCACCCCCCCTCTCCCCCAATTACCCAACTACTAGACCTGTAATCCCACTCCCTCCCCCTTTCCTAAACCCTGAGCTCCCCTCCCCTTCTTAAGGGGTAATGACTAGAGTCCTGTCAAGGTCCCTCTGGGTAAAAGCTGTGGAAAATCCGTGCCTATGGATGTCCCTAGCTGTGCTTTACAAGTTTATCTTTATCAGTGTAATGATTAGCACTTTCGCCTAGCAGCAAAAGGGTCCCTGGTTTGAATCCCAACAATGACACTACCTGCCTGGAGTTTGCATGTTCTCCCTGTGCCTGCGTGGGTTTCCTCCGGATACTCCGGTTTCCTCCCACACTCCAAAGACATGCTGGTAGGTTAATTAGATCCTGTCTAAATTGGCCCTAGTATATGTATGAATGTGAGTTAAGGAACTTAAATTGTAAACTACTTGAGGGTAGGGACTGATGTGAATGAACAATGCATATGTAAAGCGATGCGTAAATTGACGGCGCTATATAAGTACCTGAAATAAATAAATAAATCAGTGTGTAACTTCTGATGTTTGAACAAGGTGCAGCCTGCTATAGTAGAAATAGCTAGATAAGGCAATGGCTGTTCAACTGCAAGTATACAGCTGGGTATCACTGAAGGATGAAAATATTAGGCACAGACAAGTATGCATGTGTCAGATAACCATTGACTGGATCCGGATGTTTGTTATTTCAAGCCGAAGGACAAACTACTCCTAACTAGTGAACTGGGTCCAGCCTGCTTAGATTGGATGAACAGACCTCTATTATTCAAGCAGCTGATATAACCTTCAGTGACACTAGGGGGGATTCCCCACAAGGCCTGTCAAACCATGCCATGTACAAGTGTATATAAGGCAACCACCAGTATATATATATTCCAGTAATTAAGTCTTCCAGACCATGTTTTATAACATGCCATGTTAGATCAGACCTTGTACCATGCATGCACAAGATTAGGACTAACTTCATTGGTGGGCTGGCACAGAACAAGGAAGATCTGCCCGCAGATGATGACTTCTTGTGAAAATGGAGGCCCAGGATACCAGGAGGAGGAAGAATGGGGCATTAGTGCAGGGCCACACAGTCAAGGTGGTGGCAAGCAGTTATTTTTAAATGTGTTTACTTATATATTTACAATATAGTAATGGTGCTATTATCAAAGGGGAGAAGCCACCCTGTCGGGATATAAAAAATGAAGACTAATGTTCTTGCAGTGGTAGAGCCACTTCCGGAGTGTTGGATGCCTGTGTCGCCAAGCACATGGTGGTTCCAATCTCCAACCATTCTATCACTACTGAGTTCTGTACTGATGTAGAGGTCACAGGATGAAAGCATGACATGGGTGAGGTACATGGCCATTCGACACTCCCAGAAATGTCAAGTGCTGATCAATATGACAGAGTCTGCAGCACTGGGGCGGAGGGGAGGTAGGACATGTGGGCCGCTGGAAAGGCAAATAGAAGTGCATATAGACGCAGGGAGTTTCCATCACACAACAGGGATCCTTTAATGAGCTAAATCCAGTTTTCAAGATCAGGGACAAAAAGTTATGATCAGTATCAATTTGTATGATGTTAAAGTAATTTATTCATCTTAGATGCTGGTTGTAGATGTTGGTTGAATTTTAAAGATGAGTGATTGTTCTTTAAAGCGCTATGAACATGCATAACTAACCCAGTCTGACGTCCTTGGCCCTAGCTTTATTATAGGAGAAACAATATCTCATCTGTATGTATTGAAACACCCATAATACCCCTTAGGGTTGCCACATCATCCCTTTAAACCCGAACAAATATTAAAGCGGAGTTCCACCCTGTTAAAAGTCAGCAGCCGCCCGACGGCTCGCTCCCCTCCCCTTGGTGGCGCCGGCATCACAGGTGTGGGTGCTGCGGCTTGTGAATGGCTCGGCGCATCTTTTGGGACCTGTGACGTGTCCCAGAAGATCGCCGAGAGGGAGGGGGGGGGTGAACTTCATTCCGGCTCCTCGGCGCCAGGGGAGGAAGTGGACCTGGGTAGGGTTGCCACATCATCCCTTTAATCCAGGACACATATCGATTGCACAGGTTCTGTGGCTGATTAAGGTGGTAATTAAACTCACTTGGTGCATTAGCTGCATTAAATTAGCCTCAGAACAACCTGTGTAATTCATATGTGTCCTGGATTAAAGGGATGATGTGGCAACCCTAGACCTGGGACCCTGTGAAAACAGGGTCCACAGTCGTCGTCCCCCCCAAAAAAATAACATGCCAATTATGGCATGTCAGGGGGTCTCCTCCCCTTAAAGCGGAAGTTCCATTTTTGGGTGGAACTTCGCTTTAATTACTCAGGATCTATGGCTGATTAAAGAGGAAGTGGGTTTACTTCCTCAATATAACCCTGTAAAGTAGAAGCATAATGGGCTACTATGCATCGCCACTTACCTGGAAATGAAGCCTGCGGCGTCCAGCGATGTCCCCGCTCCAGGCCGCGTCCATCTTCTGCCCCTCTTACTTCCAGGGGCCACGATCTCCGGCTCTGTGACTGGCCAGAGTCGCGTGCA
>BLSH010469704.1:1519817-1533477 GCA_018402905.1 Glandirana rugosa
CCAACGTAAACTATCCGTGACCACTCCGACGTAACTACCCGTGACCACGCCGACGTAACTACCCGTGATTAGTCCGACGTAATTACCTGTGGTCACTCCGATTCGACTATCCGTGTCTACTCCGACGTAACTGTCCGTAACGTCGCACGACCGCGCAATTGTCATTCAAAATGCGACAGCGCTGAAAGCCAAAAATTGGTCTGGGCAGGAGGGGGGTTTAAGTGCCCGGTAAGGAAGGGGTTAATGTTAATAGCAACAAAGGAGGTCTAACAAAAATAATGCATCAATGCAGCTCATCAGTGCCCATCATTGCAGCCTGATCAGTGCCCATCATTGCAGCCTGATCAGTGCCCATCAATGCAACCTCACCAGTCCCCTTCAATGCAACCTCATCAGTGCCTGTCAATGCAGCCTCATCTGTGCCTATCAGCTTAGCCTCACTGGTGTCCATTAATGCAGCCTGATTAGTGCCCATCAATGCAGCCGCACCAGTGCCCATCAATGCAGCCTCACCAGTGCCTATCAAATGCAACCTGATCAGTGCCCATCAATGCAGGCTCACCAGTGCCTCTTAGCACAGCCTGATCAGTGCCAATCATTGCAGCCTGATCAATGCCCATCAATGCAGCCCGATCATTGCCCATCAATGCAGCTTCGCCAGTGCCCATCAGCACAGCCTGATCAGTGCCCATCAATGCAGCCTCACCAGTGCCTGTCCAATGCAGCCTGCAATGCAGAGAGAGAAGATTACACAGAGCGGGGATCTCCCACTTACCTGGCGCAGCCACTGTCATATGAAGTCCCGCTTCCTGGACCGGCTCCTATGATAGACATCACCAGTGTGCTGTCTATTATATAAGCTGGTCCAGGAGGTAGGACTTTGTAATCTTTAGATCCCTGCTCTGTGTAATTCGGCGGTGCCCCCCCCCCGGGGCAGCCCAATGGGCCCTGCGGGATCCATGATAGGGCCAGCCCTGGGTGCCCCCCCCCTTTGCCTGCAGTTAGTTGGTAGCTGTGCCCCTGGCCCCTACTTCCTTCCTCCATAAGAATAAAAGTGTGAGCAAGCAGGGACCGTAGGCCACTTTGAATGTAAGTTAGGGTGGCCTGGGGGGCAATTGCTACCCTGCCCCCCCCAGCCCAGCCCTCCCCTGTCTACACCGTATTCTCCGCATCCTCCTCTCTGATTGATTCACAGAACTTATAATATTCTTTCACAAAATGTAAAGTGCTCTGTGATTGGAGGAACCCGATCCTGTCATTCATCTACCTAACCTCCTTTCAAAGAACTCTTTGCATTCTGGGAAAGAATACTACGAGTTCTATGAATGGGCGAGAAAGAAGGAAGGGGAGGACCAGTCGCACCGCAGCCACTGGTATTAAAGTAGGGTGACCAGACATCCCCGGACCAAGTTTGGCCCCGGATTCAGGCCGGATTGACGTAGACAGGGCATCCCATGCTGGCTGAAAAACAGCCTGATGGCTCAGATTCCGACGCCCCCTGCTGAACGATCTCACTGCCGCTCCTGCTGCTGTTCAGTGGAGGAGAGGCAGAGCTAAAAGTTGACTGTGTAGAAGGCCGCTACCGGGAGGTGAGCAAATAGGGGGTGTCTATTTGTACACCGGTGAGGGCAGTGGGGGAGCAGGGGTCAGAGCTGATGCAGCTGCATGGAGAGTTTAGCTGTTGTGGGCAAGGGCTAAGAGGTGGCTGCAGAGATAATCTGTGAGAGAAGGGTGCAGAGGTGAGCTATGGATGTGGGGGCAGAAGTGTCCACTGTGCATAGCAAACCTCTGAACCCTGCAATCTGTGCCCAACACCCTCCTGTGTATTATGTAGTCCTGTGCCCTGTGCTCAGTGTATTATGCAGTCCTGGTCCTACGCTCTTTGTATTATGCAGTCCTGTGCCCAGCGCTCTGTATATTATGTAGTCCTGTGCCAAGCGTTTAATTAGTCACAATTAAAAAGAAAAAGATTGTCACAAGGAACATTACTTACAATCAAAGTGATTTGTCCTTTGTGCTGAGGGACCTGTTGTATGCACTCATCAAGAGTGCTGACTATGCCCACCCTTTCAACACCCAACTCCTCTATTCATAGGAGCTAAACTGTAGCTTCTATGACTTAAGGCGGAAGTAAACTTCCATCGATTGTTTGTACCTATAGGTAAGCCTATAATGTCATGTCTCATTCATAGAAGCTGTAGTACGGCTTCTATGAATGGAGATGGTGGGTGTTAAACCGGTGGACATAGTCAACACTCTTGATGAGTCAAGAGGTCCGCTCTATTAACCTCTGCCACACTGGAAGATTATGGTGGCAGGGGTGGGGTAATCTGGGAATAGATGATTTCAAAGAAGGCTGGAGCCTTTAGCACAAAGGACAAATCATATTGATTGCAAGTAATATCCCTTGTGCTGATTTTTTTTTTTTTTTTTTGGACTAAACTTAGGTCTTCATTACTGGAAGACCACTCTTGTAGCAAACCTCCCAACCTTCTGAAATGATGACAAGGGACACCTTCCAGCACACAGTATGTAGGCAACGCCCCCAGTAACACAGACCACAATGATAATATGCAGAAGATAATTGGCTTAACCACACAGGTGCTTTTTGACACTACTTTTCCCTTTAGATTGGCTTTTCAAAATAACAAATGCAGTAATGAGTAAGTTGGATAAAAATTTTAGCGCAATATAACACTTTTGGTGGGGCAGGATTTGGTGTTAGAAGGAACATCCCTCCAAATGAGTGACAGTTGCTAGCTGTGTCTGTAGGGAGTATCTGACAAAATTGGAGGGAGGATATCTATAGTAAGCAGGAACCAGCAGAACATGGAACACACTTCATTAGAGGTGAGTTCTGTCCCTGTACTAGTGTACTTTGTTACATGGGACTTTAAAATACAGCTCTCCAGAACACATGAATATATCCAAGGTTAAAACATATAGCTGTAGAGTAAACCCTTGAAGAAGCTGGTGGAAATATATTGGGTCCCCCTTACCTGTCCAGAGGCTGACCGTCCTGTTTCCAGTCTAAAGGTCCGTACACATGGTACAACGTTTGTACAACAACGGTCATACAACAGCTTGTTGTATGATCATCCGACTGTTAGTATGTGTGATTAGAACAGCCAACGTGCGACAGTCGTACAACAGAAGATGGATGAGCAGACTAGAAAACTTTTGTTGTATAACAAGCGGTTGTACGACCGTTGTACCGCGTGTACAGAGAAGTTGGGCCAACAAAGCTGGACGTGCAAAACACGCATGCTCAGAAGTCAGGAATGCCCGGAAGTGTCCGTTCGTGTAAACCTGCGGTCCTAATTCACAAATCACATTCATCCTGAACTTCCTCTTTATACGCTCGTAACACGTCACCACGTCATGCTTGGTCGCGCGATCGCTTAGTGCATGTCAGTACGTGAGACACAACATACAATTCTGGACGTCCGATCGTACGACCGTCGCACCGTGTGTACAAGGCTTTAGTAACACACTGACAAACTCAGGCTCCAGCGAGGGTCTTTTTTAAGATTAACAGCCTTATAAATAGTGAGCCAGTAAATCTATGACTCTATAAGAGCAGTCATAGTCTTTGAGTATCTTCTGGTGTCTCATCCTGAAAACGTACTTCCACACCTGGAATGGCAGGCGAAAGGCACTCGCCTCTCCAGCTGGGCTTCCAATTGACATTTTTCTTCAGGCAAGTCTTCTTTCAGGCCCTCACCCCACGCCACATACTGAGGCCTAGTAGCAGTAGCTCTCTGGAACACACACACCGGCTCCCTCCCAGAGGGGAAGAAAGCTCTGATCAGATCCTCCCGAATATTTATCGTCTCTCTAGCCACACCCTCTGGGTCAGCCTCCCAGTTATTGACTAAGGTGAGATAAATATTCATAATACAGTGACTGAACATTCTACACTGTTTCTGGAATATTCTTCTAGAAGCAGACGATGATTACGAAGCGGGAGGTGGGGCTTCTATGAGTGTCTATGGACGCAGGCAGTGGGGCTTCTATGAGTGGCCCCATAGGAAGGGGCTTCCTATGGAGGCACTCGCCAAAGAGGAGGCAGGAGTGCCAGCGGGGGACCCCAGAATAGGAAGAACAGAGCTGCTCTGTGAATAACCATTGCTCAGAGCATGTGAATATAACATAAAAAAAGGTTAAGAATCACTTTAGGCCCAGGCAATAACAATGTTGTTGGAAGATATAGATGACATTTGTGTTTACTGCATGAGCATTGATTGCTCACTTATGTGTACACAAAGTTCCTTTCTGCATAATGCAAATCTATGAAAATGTCGCCATCATGTTAATTTGTGTCTTTGCCACCCTGACCTGATCTTATCTTATTGTTATGCTAGTAATTTATGCCAACCAGTTTTCTTCTCTGCGTACCCCACAATGTCCTGTCGAAAGGATAGCAAAATGCAAATATTTTAATTTGAACTTTTCTATTATGCTGCACTACTTGAAAGTCCCACGTATGTGATCTCTTTTTAATCAACAGGCTTGGACAGTTATATTTTTGGGTTAATATACAGGGTGGGCCATTTATATGGATACACCTTAATAAAATGGGAATGGTTGGTGACTGTTTGTAGCACATTAGTATATGTGAGGGGGGAAACTTTTCAAGATGCGTGGTGACCATGGCAGCCATTTTGAAGTCGGCCATTTTGAATCCAACTTTTGTTTTTTCAATAGGAAGAGGGTCATATGACACATCAAACTTATTGGGAATTTCACAAGAAAAACAATGGTGTGCTTGGTTTTAACGTAACTTTATTCTTTCATGAGTTATTTACAAGTTTCTGACCACTTCTAAAATGTGTTCAATGTGCTGCCCATTGTGTTGGATTGTCAATGCAACCCTCTTTTCCCACTCTTCACACACTGATAGCAACACCGCAGGAGAAATGCCATTATTTTTCTTGTGAAATTCCCAATAAGTTTGATGTGTCACATGACCCTCTTCCTATTGAAAAAACAAAATTGGATTAAAAATGGCCGCCATGGTCACCACCCATCTTGAAAAGTTTCCCCCCCTCACATATACTAATGTGCAACAAACAGGAAGTTAATATCACCAACCATTCCCATTTTATTAAGGTGTATCCATATAAATGGCCCACCCTGTATATTGGCGTGCAAATTGCAGGAATACAAGAAACACAATTTCTTTTTCTAATGTTTCACTTTTTCTTCCATCGAAAAATCTAGGGGAAAAAATCCTATGTATCTAAATCTGCATTTAAAGCTGAACTCTTGGCAGATATAACAGACACACATAATAGACAAATGTATTTATGTAAACATTGATACATTATGAAATGTCTCTCTTTTTCAATGCAAGCAACATGAGCACCTGAATCTCATGTGGTGTCAGTCGCTTGCATACCTGTACAGCAGGGCTGACGTGTGATAGGAAGAAGCAGTGCAAGGAGCTAAGCAGTTCATGTGCTGTCAAAAAGCATGCTGATAAGAAAAAGAGAGCAGAGTGACAGAGATGAGCTCCTAGCTCCTCATTGGTTGGGGCAGGTCCAGGACGAATTGGGCTCAAAGGAAGTGATTTGATTGACGCTGTCCAACAGACTGAGGACATCTAGTGGCAAAAAGTACTGTGAGGGTGAGCTCTGTATTGGAAGTAAAAATTGCAACTTTAATGGTATTTTCATGTTTATTTTTTTTTTTATATATCTGCCTTTTGGTTCACCTTTTAAAATGATGGAGTTTTGGCTCATTCCACAAAATTTCTGTTCAGGCCAGGTTTTCTCTGCTTGTGTTAAGCTACACATGTGGCTCTATGTAGGGATCTGTTGTGACTTGTGCCAAGGCTGGGGATTAGTAGTGTGTAATTTGGCGGAAGAAACTTTATTCATGGCAGATGAGAACATGCTAGTGTTCTGGGATGCAGCGCTATCAGAGGAGGCCAGGTTTGAAAGGGTGAAGACAAAGGGAAGCAGCAGAGTGCAAACAGGCAGTCGCTTATTTTTGCTAAGATCATTAATGTAGTAAACTGATTTCTGGGTAGATGTGTGATTAGGCAGAGATGTAAAAATGGGTATGGTTCAGGAATAATTGGGTAAGCGTAGCATATAAACACAAGATCAAAGTTGTGCCTAGCAACACAGATTGAATTAGTATAAGGCCTCATACACACGGCGTATCTTAAAAAATAAACAAAACGTTGGGCCCGACGTCATGGCAAAAAAAAATGCGTTTTTCAGCGTTCTGCATCGGAGTTAGTAAGCGTCGGCTTCAATAGGCGTTTTTTTTAAAAAAAATCAGCCCTCTGCTATTTTTCAACCTAAAAACATTGGCGTCAAAAAGGCCGGTTAACGCCGGTACGGCGTTAGTGGGCGTTTAGTGAGCGTTAGTAAGCATTTTGCGGCATCAGCGTCAAACGACAAAACGTTACAGCCTCAGAACGCGCTGGGCGTGGGTTCTAGGTACAGCTCACTAACGCCGACGCCCTCTACAGCTCAAAGACGTCAGCATTTTTATGGGGCCATTGACTAACATGGAGAGTTGCAAAAAACGCTGGCGTCAAAAAACGTCTGTATGAGCATAAATGAGAAGCGTACCAAAAAATGTATTGCTGGACTAGATATGTTAGTACAAAGAATAGCAACATCTAGTGGCAAAGAGGAGTTACTGCAGGTGGCAGCACCTATTGCAGATGAGTTTTGCAGCAAAAGCTAGGCTACTTAAAGCGGACCTTCACTGTTCAAAGCAACTTCACTTTGTTGTCTTTTTTGTTTACCTTTTTGTTTAAATGATTTACCCTGGGCGACTTTCTTCTTTCTACAACTAGGCAAGAATGACATGTCTCTGCTCCTGCAGCATGCTGGGATACTACATCACATACCCTAGGAGGCTGCAGGAGCCGGGGCTCAAAGCAGACAGTAGGTGGACCTGGAGCATAATGTCAGGGGCCAGCTGAAAGAGCAGAGGCAGCCAGCTCCCAATGTCTAAGGAGGACCAAGATGGTGGCGCAGGACCAGGGCTGTGGCAGTAGATTGGCAAACTGCAGCAGCACAAAGCTACCTTCCCTACGAAGGTAGGTATGTGCATTGACGACAGTCCAGAATAGCAGGTGAGAGTCTAGGCATTCACGTTAAAGCGGTATTAAACCCAAAACTAAAAATGTAATATATTGCAGCTTACCAATAATTAAATGTGGTGGCTGCATTGGGGTTCTTGTTTCCCTTTGTGTTCCCAGGTGATCTGGTCAGTAACACACCTCCTTTATTATACGGGCACCACTCTGGATGAAGGAGCACAGGGTGCAGATTTGGAAAGCAGCATTGTCGGTTTGGTGGGAGGGTTTAGATGTACTAGCAGATTTAAATACAGTAACAAATTTGAGCTGAACAATTCATGTTCAGTTACAGCAAACCGTTTTTTTTTTTCTTTTTGGATTAAAGTATTTACATAAATAAAAGCTGATTATTTTAAGCACCCCTGTCAGTGTTGAATGGTCTGTCTCATCGCTGTAACTGCAGGAATACAGCTATCACATCTAAGAATTGGTAAACTGCAATGTAATAAAGTTTTGCTTTAAATGCAGGCTTCCTTAGGTCCCCTCTCACAGGGACGGTCTGAGTAGGTCCAGCTGTCAGTTTTTCAGGCAGACTTGACTGGAAGCTCCATGTCAGTCTATGAACAACTGTCATATAAACGGAATTATAACCGTTTACATCTGATTACCTCAAGGTCCATCCTGATCTGAAAAAATAAATAAATAAATAAAAAGGTCTGGGTCCTTTTCTATTGTTTCATTTAAATGTAACAGATATGAGAAGAAGTCTGTTTACATCTGGATGCCCATAAATCTAATATTGGACTGGCAATCTCTGGTGTTTAAAGCGGAGCTCCATCCATATAAAAATCAGCAGCTACAAAAAGTGTAGCTGCTGACTTTTAACAATCGGCCACTCACCTGTCCTTCGCTCCAGTGATGCGGTCGCCCGAGAGCTCGCTCTTCGCCCCCTCGACGGCGCCAGCGTCACAAGTGTGGGCACCGGCTTTGGCTTCAAACCCGGGCGCAGACTGCATGCGTGAGTCGCGCTGCGCCTTGTGACTGGCCGGCGTATCTTCTTGGACCTGTGACGTGTCGCAGAAGATCGCTGAGAGGGAGGGGGAAGGTGGACTTCCTTTCCGGAGCCGCGGCTCCAGGGGAGGAAGTGGACCTGGGACCCTGTAAAAACAGGGTCCCTGGTCACCCCCCCAAAAAAAGACATGTCAATTGTGGCATGTCGGGGGGTCACCTTCTCTTAAAGTGGAAGTTCCACTTTTGGGTGGAACTCCGCTTTAATTAACCACTTGTCGACCGCAGTCTGACGGCGACAAGGTGGTTCGATATCTCAAACCGCCGTCATATGACGGCGGCTGCGATATCCCTCACTGTGAACACGCACTCGCGCCGCCGGAGGCGCGCTCACTGTGTTTGGGGGGCCAGGGAGCGGGTAGGGCGGACTTGATCGCCGCCAGCTACCCACGATGAACCCCCCCCCCCCCCCGCCGCAGTAAAAGAACGGAGGTCCGTGTAAGTAAACCTGGATCTCTGTTCTGTTAGAGGGGGAAGAGCTGTGATCATAGGCTTCCTGTATATGGAAGCCGTGATCACTCCCTTCCCCCAGCCAGGGCAGCCCACATACAGTCAGTTAGAACACACTTAACCCTTAGAACGCCCCCTCCAGGTTAACCCCTTCACTGCCAATGGCATTTACACAGTAATCAGGGCATTTTTATAGCACTGATCGCTGTATAAATGCCAATGGTCCCAAAAAAGTGTCAAAATGGTCCAACATGTCCGCTGCAATATCGCAGTACAGCTAAAAACCGCAGATCACCGCCATTACTAGTAAATGATAAAAAAAAAAAACCAGAAATACATTTTCATAATCCGTAAACGCGGCAACTTTTGTGCAAACCAATCAATAAACGCCGATTGCGATTTTTTTTTTTTTTTTTTTTTTTTTTACCAAAAATATTAGGAAGAATATAGATCGTCCAAAACTGATGGAGAGTGGTTAAATAAAACTGAATGGACATGGATGTGACAAAAGTAACATCTTTTACATTCTGTTCTGATTCATAGAGACTCTGTTCATACAGTACAGCAACAGAAGTGAATGATGGGGTCAGTGAGGGTAAAGATGTAGGTTATCTTTACACGTGATCTTAGCCAAAAGGCCGAGAAGCAATACACGTAGGTTATCTTTACAGAACACTGAAAATGCAATCCATACATAACAGGAGAAATTGATGTAAAAATAAAACAATTTGATAATTATACGCCCATAAAAATATTATGAATATTAGTTCAATTGGAATTTGTCTATAGATTGTTGGTGGTTGTCCGCACAAGAGGAAGGGATCATCCACACGATCAACATTAAGTTGCTTTGATCTATACAGATATTCAATGCTTGTTGAATGCAAGGGCACATAGAAAACAATTTCATGCCAAGGGGCATTATATTAACATTATTATTGACATGACTGTTAGACACAGGACGCACTGTGAAGCAATACAGAATGGGTTTCAGATAAGCCAAAGGTTGGCTTTTGCAAACATACTCTTACTGCATTGCCTGGAGTCCAGCTTTATAAGAGAAGTTTTTGGGGTTTTTTTTAAATCCTAGTTACCTAGGTGGATGAACAATGAAAGACTACTGATCGCTCAGTTCTCAGTGCTCCCTGAGCAGAGAGCCGGCTCTCTGCTCTACCCCCTGCTCTATGGAGCACTTGGCTGTGGATGGGGCAGAAGCAGCTGGCTCAGGCTTTCAGCGGCTCACTGAGAGGCTGAGCTGGGGGGTGGTCCCGATATCTGGGTGGATCCCAACCATATGGTCACAATATTTCCCCAGCCTGGACTGGCTTTGTGATGTCAGCCAACAGCAGAATTCAGCCTGCTGTCAGCTGAAAACAGGTCACAGGAGTGTGGAATGGACTGCACTCCTGTGATCCACAGCCAAACGAGCTTCCCCGTGTCAATCAGCAACAGCTGCAGGGGAGAGGAGGGAGCACTCAAGAACAGCTGGGAATTCAAGGAGTGGTCTCTTTACCCATAGGCTGCTATGTCCCAGCCCCCTGCACACTGCTGGTTGTCACAGGGGTATCGAATCATGTGATCAGACCGGAGCAGGTTGAAAAAAGGTATACACATTTTTTTTAACACTGGTTAGTTGGCATAGGGTGTAGGAAGGAGGAGATGAGTTTTTTGAAGTGAAGGAGGTGTTTTCATATGCTAATTACTCCACGACTCTGTGTACAGTACAGGGACAGCTGATAATTACCATCAATGACTGTATACATTTCCCTACATATATACTGTACATACATACATTTAATATTTGGTGCATAACCAGTAATCTTACAAATCGGTCAATGTTTGTGATGCTGGTAGGCAAAAGGTTGGATGCTGCACAATTGCTAGTAGAGGAAGAAGCAGCACTTGAAAGACTTCAAGAGGCTCCCATTGGGTGAGATATAACAAAATAAATGCAATGGAGCGTGCAGGAGGGTGGAAAAAACACTAGGGTTGCCACCTGTTTGGGATTCACCCAGACAGTTCGGGTTTGGAATCATGCGTCCAGGTTTCAGACTGCCTGAAACCCGGACACATTATTCAGACTGGACTATGGCTTCCCAGAAGAGTTACTGGCTGCAGTTGTCTAAGCTGAGAGTGTCTGTTACAATTCCCCCCCAAACACACGCACAGACGGGAGAGGAGAGAGGGCTCGATCTGCACCTCTTTCTCCCTACACTCCAATCCCTGGCGCTGTGCCTCAGAAAAGGAAAGTGGGGGCCAGAAATTTGAAGTCCAGCAGCCTTAGCTACATCTGGGTGAGAGGTGCTGACTGCCAAGGAGTGAGTGAACTCACCATCCATCCCTGTCTGTGACTGAAGTCTCCCTCACTCTCTCTTCTCCCCCTTCTACACTAAAGGTAAATCAGGGTTCTCAGAGCACCCCTTACATCAGAGTTCCCCTTTACACCAGAGGCCACAGTGTTCCCCCTTACATCAGATTCCTTTCTGTACATCTGAGTTCTCAGTGTTCCCCCTTAAATCAGAGCATCCGTTATGTTGGAGTCTCCAGAGTTCTCCCTTACATCCGAGTCTGCAGTAGGGTTGTCACATCATCCCTTTAATCCAGGACACATATTTATTACACAGGTTCTGTGGCTGATTAAGGTGGTAATTAAACTCACTTGGCACCTTATCTGCATTAAATCAGCCTCAGAACCTGTGTAATTCATATGTGTCCTGGATTAAAGGGATTATGTGGCAGTGAAAGGGAACTCTGTGAGTTCAGATGTAAAAGGGTAACTCTGTGGACTCTGATGTAAAGGATGATGCTTATTATTAACTTCACATGATTAGAAATGTAATTTAATAGCAGAATATATGTATAGTTTATACTGTAAAAAAAATTGCTGTGCGCCGCTAAAGTGTTCGGGTTTGACTTGAAGAAAAGGTGGCAACCCTAACAAACACCCATTGATTTCTTTTATTCAGCCTGTGGGACATGATGGTGTGAATGTGCTTAAGAGATAATGCATCTTAAAATGGACTGTTGGATTGACATATAACAGAAAAGGAGAGGCATATACAAACCATGAAATAGCAGACGGGGAAAAAAAAAATCACTGTGGCAACTGTGGCAGAGGTATAAAAGAGCAGTGAATGCAGCGTCCAAGCTTTCACAGGTGTGTTCATTTGAGAACTCTTGGCATACACTGGGGCTGTAAGCCGTCCATGCGGTGGAGGTTGAAATACTCCCTTCTCAAGTTTCCTTATGACTAACTCCTGTAAAATGCTTAAAGCTTTCCTTGATTATCTTTGAATCAGCAGCCAGTCTCTGCCTGGAAATGCCTATAAAGTCAAAATACCAAATTTACAGGCCAAATTTAGATCTAAAACGTCTTTCAGAAACACTGCGAGGGTAAGATCATTGCCTGAAGATCTAAATATGTTCTACAAATATGGCTTTAATTTTCTACACTTTTTTTTTACAGAGCAAGTTCCAAAGGTCTCTCCACGTACACAGAGGGGAAAGGGCAGAGTTGATTACAAAACTGAGATAAATTAAATCAAGCTGTGCAAGTTCTTTAATTGAAGTATGCAGCAAATATAGAAGGTAGTTGCAGAAATATTGAAGACCAGCATTACATAGGCCCATTCATGACACCCTGTAACTGTGTCAATATTGACCCATCCACTGCATTGTGTTTATGAGCAACACAGCATGCAATTTACTCCATCTTCTTCCAACAGGTTCTTTGCTGTGACTTGAGGAAATCTCTTCCAGTCTAGTGCAGTGATCTCCAAACTGCAGCCCAGGGGCCGGATGCAGGCCTTTGCTTGCCTTTATCTGGCCCTTGGGGCACTGTTCCTCCCATTGACATTAAGCAGTTCCAGACCGACTTGTGTACATTTACTGCTGCAGAGTGGCGCTGTAGCACGAATCGGCGTCTATAAATGGCGGCTCGCTCATGCGTGGCTAGCGGGCGGGAGCGCGCCACTGGTGGATTGCTCTCGTGCCCGCCGCACTCTGCAGCAGTGTGGCCGCAGGTCCGGCAGACTCGATGTTCGCCGGCTACCCGCGATTGCCTGGCAGAGAAGAAAAACGGGGAACCGCCAATGTAAACACGGCGGTTCCCCATTCTGACAGGCGGCATGTAAGAGATCTACTGATCCCTGTCACTAAGATCAGTTAGATCTCTTATGCCACTGGCAGCCCAGCCCCCTCACAGTTAGAAACCGCCTAGGGAACACATCTAACCCCTAGATCGCCCCCCTGCAGGTTAACCCTTTCACTGCCAATGACATTTACACATTAATCAGTGGATATTTAAATATCTGATCGCTGTATAAATGTCACTGGTCCCAAAAAAGTGTCAAAAATGTCCAACATGTCCACTGCGATATCACAGTCCCTATTAAAGATCACTGCCATTACTAGCAAAAAAAATATATAATAATAGTAAGAATGCCATAAATGGATTCTCGTGGTTTGTAAACGCGGCAACTTTTGCGCAAACCAATCAAACGCAGATAAGGATTTTTTTACCACAAATATGAGGAAAAATATAAACTGATGAATACATTTGTTTTTCTATTTTTTTTTTTTGGATATGTATTATAGCAAAAAGTAAAAAATATTGTTTTGTTTTTTTCAAAATTGTCGCTCTTTTTTTTTTTTTTTTTTGTTAATAGCGGTGATCAGAAGTGATACAGAGGTGATCAAATACCACCAAAAGAAAGCCCTATTTGTGGGGAAAAAAGGGGGACCAATTTTGTTTTGGTACAACGTTGCATGACCGTGCAATTGTCAGTTAAAGCGACGCAGTGCCGAATCGCAAAAAGTGCTCTGGTCCTAATGTGGGAAATCCTTCCCGTCCTTAAGTGGTTAAAGGGGGCAAAATTTCTGCCACTGACACCAATAATGGAACACTATTCTGCCCCTTGACACCAACAATGGGGGACTAATCCACCCACTGACACCAGTGGTGAGGCACTATTCCACCCACTGATACTAATAATGGGGCACTATTCCTCCCACTGATACTAATCATGGGGCACTATACCTCCCACTGATACCAATGATTGGGCATCGCTACCAAAGCCAGGACCTAGTGGCGATAAT
>BLSH010469704.1:1543105-1556676 GCA_018402905.1 Glandirana rugosa
TACAAACTGTCACCCCTACCACACAAGTCCCACTACTCGACACAACGAAAATGCGGTTTGTATTGCAAAACGTAACAACGGTTTTTCAAACTAAAACCAAAGTAGACTGGTCTCGTGGAATCAGATGAAACCAAAATCAAACTTTTTGGCAACAATGCAAAACGTTATGTTTGGCGTAAAAGCAACACAGCTCATCACCCTGAACACACCATCCCCACTGTCAAACATGATCCAAAACATAAAGCAAAATCTACAATGGAATGGTTCACAAATAAACATATCCAGGTGTTAGAATGGCCAAGTCAAAGTCCAGACCTGAATCCAATCGAGAATCTGTGGAAAGAACTGAAAACTGCTGTTCACAAAAGCTCTCCATCCAACCTCACTGAGCTCGAGCTGTTTTGCAAGGAGGAATGGGCAAAAATTTCAGTCTCTCGATCTGCAAAACTGATAGAGACTTCCCCAAGCGACTTACAGCTGTAATTGCAGCAAAAGGTGGCGCTACAAAGTATTAACTTAAGGGGGCTGAATAATTTTGCACGCCCAATTTTTCAGTTTTTTATTTGTTAAAAAAGTTTGAAATATCCAATAAATTTAGTTCCACTTCATGATTGTGTCCCACTTGTTGATTCTTCACAAAAAAATTACAGCTTTATATCTTTATGTTTGAAGCCTGAAATGTGGCAAAAGGTCGCAAAGTTCAAGGGGGCCGAATACTTTTGCAAGGCACTGTACATATGCAAGCATGACTTACGTATGCGTTCGCTTCTGCACGCAAGCACAGAGGGATGGGGGTGCTTTAATTTTTTATTTTTACGCTGTCCCTTTATTTTTATTTCTTTATCATTTTCATTCCCATTACAAGGAATGTAAAAAGGATGATAAGTCCTCTTTATCGAGAGATCTGGGGTCAAAAAGACCCCAAACCTCTCTTTTTACATTTAAAAACAAAAGACATTTTTTGATCTTTTACTTTTAAAAAAAAAATTTTTGTTTACTTCTGGCCCAGGGTGGAAGTAATGTCATGACGTAGCGCCGGTCCTCAAGACCATAGAGGCGATCAAACACTATCTACTCTTTGATTGCCTCTGGGACCAGTCGGCAACACCATCGGATTGTTTCTCGACGAGCTGGCGGAAACGGTAAGCCAGAGAAACATCAGGAAGGGGGGGATGCCCCCTCCCGCTGCTTCTGAAAGCACTCCAGCAGCTCATGAGCCTCTTAGAGCGATTTCATGAGAAAGTCAGCCGCTGGCTGTAAAAAACAATACAGAGGTTATGACTGATAGCTTCACCGGTAAACCGGTAAGGGGGTTAGCTCGGCAGCGGGTCTATGTGACCCCCTGGAAGGGTTCACTACACAATTTAGGCACAGCAAGACAGCAGTTGTAGGTGAAATCAACAAGGCAGTTTATTACACTATTTACAAGGTGAAAAAACAGCAAAACAAAAACAAAGAACAAAATAAATCCTAGGCCACTTGACCATTAACTGCACGATAGGTTTCCCTACCGCTGTACCTAGTTCCTATCTCTCACTGGACACACTCAGCCACACAGGCCTTACCGTTCAGGATGTTACGCTCCCCAGTCTGCTGACACAGAAACTGGTTCCAGGGTGGAGCAATTCCCTAGGCCACCTGGGAGTTTTCGTAGAGGCCTTAATGAGCCAGCTCAATTCAGCTGGGCTCATTACATCTACCCCTGATAGACTCTCAGTACTTTCCCCCTAGTGGTATAAGTCCGCATAGAGTCTGAATCTCGGACACACATACCTGCCATCTTGCACGCAACCAGGCGTTTTTACCTGCCTGCTGCCACATACTCCCCTCTTGTTTCCAACTGGGGTTTGGATCACATGCAGTCAGGCACGCAGCTACCCGAGACAATGCATCCACATTCCCCATTTGAGCACCAGGGTGATGCTTCACCGTAAAGTTAAATTCCTGCAGGGCCAGGAACCACCTATTTACCCTTCTATTGGTCTCCTTGTTTTGAACCATCCATTTTAAGGGCGCGTGGTCCATTATCAGGTCAAAGTGTCTACCCAGCAAATAATATCGAAGGGAGTCTAACGCCCACTTCACCACTAGACACTCTTTCTCAATGGTGGCATAATTCTCTTCGTGGGGTTTCATTTTCCTGCTAAGATAAATTACTGGGTGCTCTTCCACCTTCCAGACCTGGGACAATACTGCTCCTAAAATTGTGAGCATTTCATGTCCACAATAGACAATATAGATCAAACAAAAATGTCCTCAGTAAAAAGAGTCCATAGATACATAAATGTATGAATGAATAAAGGAAATCTTCCACCACGTGTGAAATAAATATGTATAGTTCGAACTTCAATTCGTCATGAAGCATCAGCATGCACCTTACACCTCCACCACTTAAGATAGGGTACTCTTACCAGAATACGTAATTCTGCACGCATGAAACTACTTGGTGGCAACTTGGTGGCGGTTCCTGAGCCCCATCTGAGTTTCTGGAAGTGCTAGAAGCCACCAGCTCAGCCAGTACCTGCGACCACCAGTGTTCCCCGCCTGCAGCCTGTCCTTCTGAAAGGAGTGGATGAACCTCTACACAAGGCCCATTGCCACACATGCGCTGACAACGCTTTTATCTTGCCCTCCAGGACAGAGAGGCAAAAGAGGTAGAAGAGGGGAACCTGGACCACCTGGTCAACCTGGACCTCAAGGTCCTCCTGGCCCGAAGGGTGACAAGTATTACGCTATGTGGCCATTTATATATTTTCACTGAGGTACACTGTGACTGCATCTGGAGTTTATTTTCTGGTGTTGGAGTCCCTTCTTCGGTGTTCCATAAGATCCTGGATATACAACCATATGTGGAAGTATTACCCTTGAGGGATTGATGTCCATCATGACTTCCCTGGATGTGGTCTGATCCTGTTGCCACCAAGTAGTTTCATGCGTGCAGAATTACGTATTCTGGTAAGAGTACCCTATCTTAAGTGGTGGAGGTGTAAGGTGCACGCTGGTGCTTCATGACGAATTGAAGTTCAAACTATACATATTTATTTCACACGTGGTGGAAGATTTCCTTTATTCATTCATACATTTATGTATCTATGGACTCCTTTTACTGAGGACATTTTTGTTTGATCTAGATTGTCTATTGTGGACATGAAATGCTCAAAATTTTAAGCGCTACACATTTTGTTTATTGTTTTGTTCACAATTTAGGGAGATTGTGGTGTTAGCGGCTATTTATTCACTTAGTTTCCACTCAGTTTTTGGTTAGCGCAATACTTTTTATTCTTCTTAATACTGCTCCTAAGCCTACGTCTGATGCATCAGTCTGTACCACAAAGTCCTTAGTGAAGTCAGGGGAGTACAGCACTGGTTGGCTACATAATGCTTTTTTTAAAGCCTGGAAGGCTGCTTCAGCCTCCGGGGTCCATTTCACCATGGTAGACTCTTTCCCTTTTGTCAGGTTGGTTAGGGGCACAGCCTGCGAAGCAAAGTGAGGAATGAATCGCCGATAGTATCCAGCAATTCCTAGGAATGCTCAAACCTGCTTCGTACTGTTGGGGCGCGGCCAACCATCTATGGCTTCCACTTTGTTGACTGGTTTTTTTACTCCCCTCCCAATAGTGTACCTCAGATATTTGGCCTCTTCCTGTCCAATGGTACATTTTTTGGGATTGGCCGTGAACCCAGCTTCCCTTATGGAGTCCAACACAGCTTGCACTTTTGGCAGATGTGAGATCCAATCTGTACTGTGGATAATCACATCATCCAAGTAGGCTGCAGCATACTTCTGATGGGGCCTCAGAGTCTTGTCCATTTTCCGCTGGAATGTGGCTGGTTCATTTTGTAATCCAAACGGCATTCTTCTGTATTGGAATGCCCCCTCTGGTGTTACAAATGCCATTTTCTCCTTTGCTGACTCACATAGGGAATTTGCCAACACCCCTTGGTGAGATCAAGGGTCATCATATATCAGGCTGTTCCCAGCCGGTCGATCAGTTCATCTATGCGTGGCATGGGGTGGGTGTCAAATTTTGTAACTTTATTCAACTGCCGGAAATCGTTACAAAATCGCCAGCTCCCATTGGGTTTGGGCACTAAAACAATCGGGCTGGACCAGTCACTCTGGGACTCTTCTATAACACCTAATTCAAGCATTAGTTTAACTTCCCCACGTATTGCTTCCCATCGGGCCTCCGGTATTCGATAAGGTTTTAGTTTCACTCTCTCTCCTGGCAGGGTGATAATGTCATGCTCTATCTCAGATGTTTATCCTGGCAGCTCAGAGAACACCTCTCTGATGCGGAGCACTAACTCTTTCACCTCCTGTTTTTGGGGTTTCGATAAGATGACTGCTATTCCAACCTCAGGAATTAAGCAATCTGACTGAGTCTGTGACACCAAGGTTTCTGCGACTAGGGATTCCATATCCCTCCAGGCTTTCAACAGATTAATGTGGTAGATCTGTTCTGGCTTTTGCCATCCTGGTTGTCTGACCCTGTAGTTCACCTCACTCACTTTTTCAATTATTTCGTATGGACCCTGCCATTTGGCCAAGAATTTGCTTTCGACCGTAGGGACGAGTACCAACACCCTATCCCCCGGTGAAAAAGTATGGGTCTTTGCCTTATGGTTATACACCCATTGTTGTGCTAACTGCGCTTGGGCCAAGTGTTCTTTGACGATTGGCATTACCTGTGCAATTCTGTCTTGCATCAGGGCAACATGCTCAATCACACTCCGGTGGGGAGAACTCATACTTTCCCAAGTTTCCTTGGCGATATCCAACAGCCCTCTTGGGTGTCTCCCACAGAGTAACTCAAAGGGTGAGAATCCGGTAGATGATTGTGGTACTTCCCGAATAGCAAACATCAAGTAGGGTATTCAACAGTCCCAATCCTTTCCTTTAACATTTGGTTTAGGGTTTTGTTGAACCTTTCAACCAACCCATCTGTTTGAGGGTGATACACGGATGTACGTAATTGTGTCACTTTGCACAACTTGCTCTTTCATTACACTGGACATAAACGGGGTACCCTGGTCTGTAAGAAATTCCTTACAAATACCCACACGGCTGAAGACCAAAAATAGCTCTTTGGCTATCGTCTTGGCGGAGGTATTCCTAAGAGAGATCACTCCGGGATAGCGGGTGGCATAGTCCATTATGACCAAAATGTACTGATGCCCCCTAGTGGACTTCAGTATCAGACCTACCAAATCCATTGCGATCCTCTCAAAGAGAACCTCAATGATGGGGAGAGGTACCAGTGGGTTACGGAAATGTGACAAAGGTGCCGACTTCTGGCATACAGGGCAGGAGGAACAATAATTTTCTATTTCCTTCATGACCCCAGGCCAATAGAACCTTTGCAATACTCTCTCTCTGGTTTTCTCCGCACCCAAATGACCTCCCAAAATGTGCCCATGGGCTAATTCCAATACCAACTTCCTATAGGGTTTGGGTACCACAAGTTGCTCAATGTTTCATCTGCCTTTTGAGCAACCCAATACAACAGATCCCGTTCCACCATAAAGTATGGGTAACCGCAAGACTGATCTGGGTTCACCAATTCATCTATCTTTACCACATTTTCCCATGCTTTTATCAGGGTGGGGTCTTTTACCTGTTCTGTGGTTGTGAACCTCTAAATCAGAGAACTCAGCAGATGGCATGTTTTCGTCTGAAGATGTTGGCTCCTCCCCAGGTTCCCGAGTGTCTCCGGCCAACACCGACAAGGGAAAATCTGGAGAGGTCTCACCATTCTCAGAGGATACCTGTGATTCCTCTTCCTGGCCTCTAGGGGCCTCTGTGGGGGGTTCAGGACCATCCCAGAGTTCCCAGAGTTTTGGAAAATCCCTCCCCACAATGGCATCATGTGGTAAGAGAGGCACCAACCCTACCTGATGAGTTATGTTACCTTTTGGTGGGTCTCAAAAACCACTTTAGCCACAGGATACTCTCTGGTGTCCCCAGGTACACAAATAACAGCCACCTTGTTATTCCCAGAGACCTCTGTAGTAACTAATTCAGCTTTGATTAATGTTACCAGACTACCTGAATCTAGCAACACAACAACATTTTTACCATTAATACACATTTTGCATAAATGTTTTTCAGTTCCCCGAGTGTTAGTGCATGCAACTGTCGCAAACAGCGACTGACGTCTGTCTCTTAGATGGTCACCTTCCATAGGCTCATCCACAACTGGGCAATTGGCTGCAATATGTCCCTCTTGCCGGCAACGGTAACAAATAAACTTGGTCGCTGCTTCCTGCGACTTTGACTGCGTTTGCCATACATTATGCAAACTTCCCACCCTCTCACTCTCTCCACCCTTACCCCTTGGAGTCATCTTACCCACCGCTGGGGATGGTCTGGTCTTGGGGTGGAAAGTCCGTAAGTCCCTGGGAGAGGCGGTCAGGTTCTCTGTAGCCAAGTACCTCTCTACCAGATCCACAAGCTTGTCGGCCGTGTCTGGGTTTCCATGGTTTACCCACTTTTGGATAGCAGTAGGTAGAGATCTCAGGAACTGATCCATTACCACTTGTTCCACAATCTTTGGTGCTGTTAGTTTCCGGTTGCAGCCACTTCCTGCCCAGGTGAATGAGATCTTACATTTGCGACCTGGGGGCTTTTCAAGTTGGAAAGTCCAGTTATGCACACGCTGAGCCAGGATGACACCCAGCTGTGCCAATATTTCTGTTTTTAGCACAATATAGTCTTTTGCTTGGTCCAGCTCTAAGTCATAATATGCTTTCTGTTATTCCCCAGCTAATAGAGGAGCCACCAGTTCAGCCCACTGCTCCTTAGGCCACTTTTTTCTCAGCAGTCCTTTCAAATGTTTTCAAAAACACTTCAGGATCATCCTCTCCAGTCATTTTTGGCAGTAAACGGCTCACACAAAATGATGACGTATTACTCAAACCACTTGCCTCACTGGTCTGCGGACGCTGTTGTGTTATGGCATCCATTTTCTGTTGGAGTCTCTGCTCTTGCTTCTGCAACAGATCAATTAAGCAATCCTCAGACTGCTGCTGGGCTTCCATACTTTGCTGGTGAGCTTGCTGCTGTGCCTCCATACTTTGCTGAACCTGTTCATTTGTACGCCTTTGCTCAAGGTTCGCTTGTTGCTGATTAGCGTTTGCTGCAGCAAGCTGTCTCAGTAACTCTTCCATGCTGGCCTTTCAAAAAAGACTGCCCCTGGCTTCCTCCACCAACTGTAAGGGGGTTAGCTTGGCAGCGTGTGTGTGTGTGTGTGTGTGTGACCCCCTGGAAGGGTTCACTACACAATTTGGGCACAGCAAGACAGCAGTTGTAGGTGAGATCAACAAGGCAGTTTGTTACACAATTTACAAGGTGAAAAAACAGCAAAACAAAGAACAAAATAAATCCTAGGCCACTTGGCCACTAACTGGATGATAGGTTTCCCTGTTTGTCAGCTAGGTACAGTCTACTGCTGTACCTAGCTCCTATCTCTCACTGGACACACTCAGCCACACAGGCCTTACCGTTCAGGATGTTATGATCCCCAGTCTGCTGACACAGAAACTGGTCCCAGGGTGGAGCAATTCCCTAGGCCACCTGGGAGTTTTTGTAGAGGCCTTAATGAGCCAGCTCAATTCAGCTGGGCTCATTACATCTACCCCTGATAGCCTCTCAGTACTTCCCCCTAGTGGTATAAGTCCGCATAGAGTCTGAATCTCAGACTCACATACCTGCCATCTTGCACACAACCAGGCATTTTTACCTGCCTGCTGTCACAATATATATGTATTGCGGTCTTGAAGTGGTTAAAATCTGAAGGATAGTAAACTAGCCATTTGTTTAGAAAGTTTGAGGACACCTGGTCTAGTGAAAGGACATGGATTGGCCAGGTGATGGGGAGATGGATTTCTGCAGAGGCAGTATGAAAATTGTTATCTGTAGAGGTGAAATAACTAGAAGTAATATCTCTTACTGGGGAATATGTTCCAACAAGAGTAATTGAGGAGTGGAAAAAGAAAATCATTAATTTTATTATCACGAAAGCTATATTGCAGTATTCCACCCACTAGAGCAATTACGTTCCCAACAGTGTGAAAGCAAATGCTTAAAAGCTCAAATCAGCGCTCAGGATGCACTTATCATCTGATATACACAATTTAAATAAAATTGAACACGTATTTTACATTACAAAAAAGCAGCCGCCTAACATCAAACAGTCTATCATGAATCAATAGCACCCTAATAATGTGAGTCCATATGGCAAAATAAAGTGCAAGCAGCGCTAAAATGTGGCTTCCTAAAAAAAGTCCCAAAGACATATATAGTCCCAAGCAGTCATATGTCTGCTGGATTGATCCGTACTGGGGGGCAGGATCTTATTCCAATGTTGTCCACCACCACACCACGTGAATAGACCAATGGAGGTATGCACCCCCCTATGTGGAAAAACTCACCAGAGACAAGTATAACACACCACTTGAAATCTCAGGGAAACACCTCCAATTTCCAGCATCCGATCAAATCCAATCCAATCTCAAAAGATCTTAGGTGTATGGGAGACAACAGATGCCAATTGAACGGAATGACCCTCCTTCCTCACTATAGAGACGACAACCATCCTGGCGATGGTTGGTTGGTTGGTTGGTTGGTTGTCGTCTCTATAGTTGCAGTATGTTCACCAACTAGAACCCCTGGATAGGGTTGGGATTAATGCCCATAAGGCTGAAAATGTATACTAAGGTATCCTCCAAGGGTCCTTCTAAGACTGAAGGACCCCATCTTACAAGCCTATACAAAGCAGGAGCAACTTCTATTTTTGCTGATTTAGATTTACTCAGGCACAACATGCTATGCTGAGGAGACAGTGTAGTGTGGCTAGATTATGAGGTATTTGCTTAGAACGAGGATCATGGTTGATGTATGATTGTAAGGCTGGCCATACACTAGATCCGTGGTTCTCAACCTTGTCCTCAAGTACCCCCAACAGGCCATGTTTTGGGAATTTCTCTTAGATAAAACAGCTGTCCAAAATACCAAGCCATTGACTCGATTTAAAGCACCTGTGCAAGATAAAGGAAAACCTGCAAACATGGCCTGTTAGGGGTACTTGAGGACAGGTTTGAGAACCACTGCACTAGATGAATTTTGTTGGAAAACTTTTTAGTTTCAGGACCTTTCATTTGATTTTTGAATCAATAGTGTAGGGTAAAATGTACATTTGTTTTCCACTGCAGTGATGACAACATTCAAAGGTGCAGGAAGGAATTTTTTTTTTCAAACATATTTCTAACTATGAATGTAGTTTTCACTTGGGAAATGACATTGATCCCAAAATTCAAATAAAAAATTTGTGGAACGCCATTTTTACAGGTGATGAAGGACCAGACCGGCACCACATCCAATTAATTATAAAGAAAGGAGAGGGATGTAAACAATAGGACTTTTAAGGTGCCCAATAGAGAGAATCTACTAACTATATATAAAATGTAATAATTTTTATTTTTTCACAGTTAAAATTATAAAAACTTTTCATCATATCCAAATGAGTTTATTAATCATACAACAATGCAGCTACTCATGCTCTACATGTTTCGCCAAGATGAGGCTTCTTCAGGAGGCTTATAGGCTCTGCATGAGATGGATATTATGAGTGAAAAAACAAGATATGTAAGAATATTATACAATACATGGTAACATATTACATTACAATTCATGTATTAAGGCAAAAACATTTCATTTAAATTAAATGCAGCAAAATGGACCCACCTTTGACTTCATATAGATTCCAGACTTGTGAGGTATTGTATAACCATAGAGGAGAAAAAAAAAATTTTTTCAAACAAATTTCTAACTATGAATGTGGTTTTCGTTTGATAAATGACATTGGTCCCAGAATTCAAACAAAAATTTGAGGAAGTTTTGAACAACCTTTGAATGTAGTGTATGGCCAGCTGTGGACAAGTTTAAGGCATGACGCTTTTAGGAAAAAATGGCTTGCATTTGAGATGTGTTCCCATTGTCTTGTATAGAATAATTCAAGTCATGCACGGCAAAAGCCACAATAAATACCCGTGAACACATACAGCCCAACTCAAAATCCAAATGCTGTATTCTAGAATCAGCTGTTCTCAACCTTTTTAGCATGGTGCAACTCCTGCTAACCCTTTTATATCTGCAACTCACAAAACATTAGTGTAAGAAGTAAGTTGTAGTTCTACAAATAAAGAAGGTATGTGCAGAACTTGGCAAATTTAAAACCCAGTACTGCTCTCAATGATTATATTATTTTTAGTAATTATGTTGAAATTATATAATTATGTAATTATGTATACGTTGTATAATGACCATAAAGGAAACTTAGACAGTAAAAATTGCAGTGCTTCCTAACATTGGTGGTTGTTTAAAAAGTGACTAATTATAAAGCTAGTCAGCAATAGAAGGGCCCTAGTACATTCATGGTTTGTTGGAAAAAATGCATCTTATATTAGTGGCCAGTGGGAGGAATTACCCTTACAGATAGCTGAAAAGCTCATTGGTGTGAGTGGTAGCTTACTGAAGCCACAGAAATTAGTTATTACTCAAGGCCACTCTAGCAACCTATTTAGGAACCTAGATGCACAAATGCTTCATATTGTATGTATTGCACTAGTTAGTCTTGTTGACTCGTTGTTAGGCCAGCTAATGCTATTTAATCCTATTGCTGCTGCCTCATTAACTATTTTAGAAGGCCATTAATATGCCATAAACAAGCTTGCAGTAGTGAGCTTTTCTAGTTTTTCTTTTTAACAGCAGCAGCAGCAAACCTTCGGTCTGGTATGAATGTTAAGTTGCACCACACCAAAAAAAAATAAAAAATGGTGTGCCCCCCTATAAAAATACATATCATATTATCCAAGCATGCAGACCAAGAAAGGGGGTTGACAAGAGAACAGCCCTTCCTCCTGAACCATTCCAGGCCACATTCCCACGACATGGGGGGGGCACATGGGACATACCCCCCATGGCAAATCGGAGCAAGGATCTCTTCCCCACAGCCCTGGCCTGGTAGTTGGTGGGGGGGTGACTTAATGGAATATGGAAGCCCCCCCCCCACCCCCTATGCACACAATTGCACATATAGAGTACATACATGTATGTACATACGTGAAAGGAATCATTCTAGGGCCATCATTGAGGCTTAAGCTGACAAGCTATAAAGGTTTGTTAAATGTTTCCTTTTGACAAGTATAGTTTTTTTTTTGGCAAGTGTATGTAATTGAGGTCTGACATTTGTTGTCAATATATACTTGGGCCCATTTGCCCATACAGCGTGAAGAGGCATCCATTTATCCATTCAGAGCAGCTTGAAGTTGCGCACAGTCAGGATGTTTTTGTCAGTGGAGATGAAGCTGGAGTGCAGAATACCCTGCAGCTTGGATTCTAATAGGTGCATGGAACCGGATGCATCATTTTGGAGTTTCAAGTTAAATTTTTATGTAAAAATGATGCATGTGTGTGGGGATAACAAAAGCAAAATCAACAATAGGGGACATTTATGAACACATTTGCACTGTATTTTCAAATGGCAGCGGGTGCAATTTTCTAAAAAAAAATGCTGTCTCTCTATCTTTTGGGCCAATAGTGATCAGTTGGAAAATCTGTAGCAAATCTGGGACACTTTTTGCATCATGCAATAAAACAACAACTGTAAAACAATACAAGTTTATTACATGAAATGCAACATTACATAGGAGTGCGCAGGGGGTGTGCCGGTGTGCCTGTGGAGACCCCTTGCTGATGTTTCACCAGAGCCCCACAAAGGAGCTCCTAAAAACTGTAAAAAATTAAATAATAACAATAAAAAACTACTGACACTGTCCACTGCCCTACTAACACCATTCATATTTTAATACATTTGGGGTGCACATCCTAATGCAATAGGCTGCGCAAACCTATGCAACATTATGATATATTAGACGCTAGTCTGCAGCAGATTTTCAAACTGCATAAACTAGAACTCCAGCTAAACCTAACTAGTCTTGTATATGCTCCCAACCCCCACTCATAAGACATATGCCGATTAACATGTGGAAGAAAGCTGTATATACTTACCAATTTTCAGGCTGCTCCTGTTCAGTCACCTAATCCAGCTCTCCTATGTTAGACCGTGCCAGCTGCAGCCAAGAGGGAGCAGTGGAACTGATGGGCCGAGGGGCATGGCCAGCGGCTCATGTGAGCCAACATGAGTTGCAGAGCTTCGACATTCCATCCTGCTATAGCTTTATAAATCACTGCTACACAGGCCTCCTTTGCTCCACCGACCAGTCTGCATTCTCCAATCATTCCTCCTCTGGCTTCACCAAATGGGCGTTTCTGCGCTAAGACCAAGCGAAAGGAGGGACCAAGCTGGGAATCCAAGATGGAGGCAGCGCCACACAGACTCTGCATGGCAGCCATGCAATCAAGGGAAGGTGAAGAAGACCGCAGCGACCAAGCTAGAATGGTTCACCCACCTATCCAGCACTGATTTGGGGGGGGGTAGCATCTTGCAGCCACCTCAGCTATGCTGGATACACAGTCTAATTCTGAGCCATCCCCTGCAGCCTCTCAGTCCAAACAGGTCAACTGGCATATGGACACTATAGTACCAGTGAGTACCAAACGCCCACCCTCAAAACCAACTATATCTACTGGACTGGCCACAGAACCCACCATTTCTGATGTCTTCATACTCTAAGGCCAGCCATAGACAGAAAGAAATTTGCTAGATTCCCACAGACCGTGTTGAAAAGAGAATCCCTCCGGTAGCTATTGTCTGCTTAGCAGGCCAAGTGCAGAGTGTTAGGGAAGACTTATTGTCATTGATATGATCTGCAAAAGGTGTGAAAACACACATCAGCCCTGGAGGGTTGCATTAGTAAATTAGAGGACATGATGCACCCTCTCCATACTGACAACAGATGGGCCATAGGAAACCTATGGGTGACATCACCGTTCCCAGGCATTGCCAGCCATTGTCAGAGCACTCTCTCCTCTCCCCTGCAGCCAGTGCTGACTGACACAGGGGATCATGTGACTGGGTTGAGTGGGCTGAAAATAAGTAAGTATGCTTCTCCTCTTTTTTTTTTTTTTTTTTTTTTTTTTTCACAGGTCAGTTAGCATGGTTATTAGGGGGGAGCAATTTTAAGATTAGTTAGCTTTGTCCTGGAATTCTACTTTAACAGACTCCGTCAATGCAACTTTATTGCTAAATGTCCCTTAATGGTTGCAAACTAGGGCAGAATAGTTGGCAGGCAGTTTTTCAAAGATCTGCCCTGCAAATAGATGCCACAGAGGCAGGTGTGTGTGTGTGTGGCTAATATGTGACACCCCCCCTAGAACTTCATGGGGTACAGCAATGCCATTTAGCTTCTTTTTTGTAAAATCTTTAACAAAGTTGCAGTTTCAGAAGGTCTTTCACTAATTGATGTGTTCTTAATGTTTGTGGGCCACCTCCCAATGAGATCATGCATTACATATAGTTACATAGTTACATAGTTACATAGTTAGTCAGGTTGAAAAAAGACACAAGTCCATCCAGTTCAACCAAAAAAAAAAAAAAAAAAAAAATGTA
>BLSH010469704.1:1558382-1578212 GCA_018402905.1 Glandirana rugosa
ATACCTTGATGTTAGAATTGTAAACAAATTCCAATAAAGTAGTCAGACGAGTGACACACTAAGAAGAATTTTACATTGTGTTTACCCTTTCTATTTTTGTGAATTAAAATTCTCTCGTTTAAAATATTTCTACTCCCGACGAGAGGTCCTGAATCTGACCCTCCCTTATAATCGTAGTTACTTGTGTCTTGTCTTTACCCTTAAAAAGTTTTTTTGACATACGCTTGAGTGACGTTTCATATAAGGGTACCCGTTATTTAAATTCTCCGATTTTTCTTTTGGTTACACCGAGTGCCGGTTTCAATTTTGTGTTCATTGATGCTAATATTCCCTCCCAGTCTAAGTCCTGGAGAGCAGCCCTCATCTTTATAAAATTTGCTCTCTTAAAATTAAGTGTTTTTATCTTTCCCATTTGTGTTACATTTTAAGAAGAATCACACAGTGAGCAGACTGATGAAATAACCTTAAACAAATGTTAAGATTGTAGTTCCATATGCACTGTATTTCTTGCAATTGGTATGAATATGTGACTCGATGTTTCAATATACACATATCTCTCTAGACAACAGTCAGCTGGGAGGATGACAAGCTGGTGTGTGTACAGAGAGGAGAGAAGGAAGGCCGAGGATGGACGCAGTGGGTGGAAGGAGATGAATTACACTTGGTATGAAACCTTTACCTTTCCCTTTTTATTACAGTAACAAAATAACACACTCCTTTGGTTTCTTTTTATATCCTAAATCCTCTCTCACTTAGGCTGGCCATAGATTATTATTATTAGTTTTTTTTCTATCAAGCCAGCGGGCTGATATATATAAAATAAAAAAAATTGATTCTCCATCTGCATAAGTGAGGTTGATGGAGGAATCCTCACTGCTGCGCTATTGTATTCTGACAGTAGGGACTCCTGCTCTCAGAATACACCAACCAGCACTGCAGCCAGCTGATCAAGAAAAATTTACCACCATTTCCATATAGTAGGAAAGCCCATAGATGGATCGAAATTCGGCTGGTCCATACTGAACTGATCGAATTTCAAACCATCTGTGGCCAGATTTAGTACCTTACTCCTTCAGTGTTGTGTTTTTTGCTTTTTTTTAAAGAACAAAGGCTCGTTAACATGGGAGCAGACCCCTGTACATCATGAAGAATCATTTCTTTACCTTATTGTAGTAATTCTGAGCTTTGTGCAAGCGGCCTATAAAAGTGAATGGATATGCATCAGCTGTACAGATTCCCCTGCACAGCCAAGTTTAACAGGCAGGCAGGAAAGGGTGCATGGCTTTAGACATTGTGTAACTGTCATACTCGGCTGTGCAGGTTAGTCCGTATAGCCAAGGAACTGGGCACACACAAGGCATTACATAAAGGGCAGAGGCTACAGGAAAAGTCCACTTGGATGTGGAAGAAAAACAGGAAGCAATTTCAGTGCTCAAGTATCCTATACAATATATACAAAGGAGTGCGTGACTATTAGACATTTGCTTATCAGTATCTTACAGTTCACATGTGAAAAAGCATCTATTAAAAGTTACCTTCTGAAAACATTGCAATACGAGTCCATTGCATATAAACATCATAGGTCTTTAACAACGGGGTGACATTCAGCCCTGGTAAATATAACTATTAGTGCAGGTTATATAGCGCATAAACAAAAGCACAGTGCAACAACAGGATAGCATTGTGTTGTATAGGGCATGTGTTATGTCTTCAATGCTTTGAGGATATAGAAAGCTACCATGTATAACACTGGCAATGCCATGCTTGTACAGTCATATTTGATGACTTTAGTGGTGCCTTTAAAGTTCCAGAAGCATGCTTGTAATCCAAAGCACTTGTATATCAAAGCGAATTTCCCCATAAGAAATAATGGAAACTGAGAAGATTCCTTACACAACCATTTATTCAGAAGTCCTTAACGTTTATAGCCCATATAAAAAGATTATAGCAATGTGACCAGGTTGTGTAACCATAAAATGTCCATCCACAAATGGCTGCCTCCACCAGGGGATTAGAAGCAAAATCCAGCAGGAGCTACAGAGTATAAGGCCTCATACACGGTCGTATGAAAAAAAATAAGCAAAAGGTCGGGCCCGATGTCAGGGATAAATCGGCAGGTTTTTCTGCGTTTTGCATCGGCGTTAATGCGCGTTAGTGTGCGTCGGTGTCAATAGGCGTTTTTTAAAAGAAAAACATTCCTCTGCTATTTTTTAACCTGAAAATGCTGGCATCAAAAACGCCAGTTAACGTCGGTACGGCGTTAGTGAGCGCTTTGCCGGCTTAGCGTCAAAAACGCCAATAAGCTACAGCCTCAGAACGCGCTGGTCCTGCGTTCTATTTACAGCTCACTAACGCCGACACCCTCTACTGCTCAAAAACGTCGGCGTTTTTATGGGGCCATTGAATAACATGGAGAGCTGTAAAAAATGCTAAAGAACGTGGTTGTAAAAAACTCCCATGTGTATGAGGCCTTAAAGAGAAGAGAGGCTCCTCTAAGTGTAGCAATATGGTTATATTTAATAAAAATGCAACATTTAGCAACTCACATGGTTGATGATTAAAACCGGCACATCTAAGTATGCAGGCATCCGGGGTAAAGCTGTCCACATAGACCATCCTCCGCACCTCTGGCTCTCGCCGCTGTCCGTTTGCAATCGTGACTGGGAAGACTACCCTGCAGTAGAGCGATCTGAAAGCGAGGCTTGAAGTGCTCATGGAGTGCAGCGTGGAAGGGATGACGTCGATGGTGGTGCGGAGGACGGTCTATGTGGACAGCTTTACCCCGGATGCTTGCATACTTAAATGTGCCTGCTTTAATCATCAACCATGTGAGTTGCTAAATATTTTCCTTTCATTAAATGTAACCAAATTGCTACACTTAGAGGCGCCTCTCTTCTTTTTTATACTCAGTTGTGCCGTGACGCTACTTGTATATCAAGACATCACTTGTTTATCAAGTCAAAGTTTATTTAAAAATTTTGCTTGTCTTGCAAAACACTCTCAAACCAAGTTACTCTCAAACCAAGGTTTTACTGTATAACTAAAGGGAAAACTTTTTTTTTGTCGTTTTGGATAGAATGGAGAGGGATTAGAATGCTTGTCAGTTTTTATTGCTGTCTGTTGTACCCCTGTTTAGGAGATTCACCCTCTCTATTTGTCCTGTTTACCATTATCATTGAAAGTGAATGTAAAAGAAAATCACAAATTTTGGACTGCATCAGAAAAGTAATAGAGGAGAAATCTTCCAATGGTGACTCCCCAAGAAATTCCCCTTATTTGCAAGGATTTCCTCTCACTTCCTGAATGGCTATAGGACAGGAAGTGAATGGAAATCTACACAATGGGACACAAAAAATTTGACAGGTGTTATAACCCACCTAACTCTATCCAGAATGGGGAAAAAAAGAGTTTTACCTATAGGTCTAAAGGGGTTGTAAAGTCTCATGGTTTTTCACCTTAATGCATTGATGAAAACCTTCTTTGCCACGGCTGCCCCCAGAGTCCCCCCCCCCTCCTTTTTCTTACCTGAATCCGATCATTCCAGCAATGGGCATGAGCCCAGCAGCTCCAGCCACTGTCTCTGTCCTCATTCGATAGATTAATAGTTCCCGCTGCTGTCAATCAAATCCAGTGACACGAGAGTGAGGGGCAGGACAGAGTAGTGCTGTCTGTGTCAATGGATGCAGCAGCCGGACTCGAGAGCATGCCTGCACGGGTGCCCCCATGGAAAGTGGCTCTCAATGGGGGCACCGGATGAAGAGGAGGGGCCAGGAGCACCAACGGGGCACCCCAGAAAAGGAGGATCAGGCCGCGCTGTGCAAAACCCTTGCACTGAGCAGGTAAGTATAACATGTTTGTTATTTTTATAAAAAAAATGCAAACCTTTACAACCACTTAAGTTGCTGTTCAATCTGAATAACAATTTATGTATGCACAGACCTGCTGTGTGTTTGAAATGGCAATTTGGTGCTACAGTACTCAACTCAAAGAAGGCTGTGATGTTTATGCAGCCACAGTGTTACCCTTCTGCTTCCAATATTTCTGAAGCCATAGGTCCCATTCATATAGGAGTTGTGCATTCTGATCAGCAGGGGATTCGTGAACAGATCTGCTGCTTTTTTGACATCTGGGTCCATTCAGGTTTTATTTCCAGCCTAAAACCAGACTCATGTTAGGTCTATGGCCAGACAGATGTGAACGGACCTAGACACACATCCGTTTACATCCTCCTGCACATAGACTAACACTGGGCTTCCATTCAGATCTGCCTGAAAAACTGATAGGCGTATCTGATTGGAGCAGTCGTGGGAAAGGACCCCTACCAAAGCACTGTATACCAAAGTAGTAAACAAGCTGCAAAACCAACAACGTAAAAAAAACGAATAACATAAAGCTAAGCTAATATAAAAGACAAAGATTAATACAGCTCTGTAATAATTCATCATGGAATGGACTTTTTAGATGCAAGTGGTGTAAGAACCTGAATGTGACCCGGTATCAGTCTCTTGCAGTTTCTGTACAGCAGAACTGGAGTGTGAGAGGAAGAAGCAGGACAAGGAGCCAATCAGTTCATAAGCTGACAAGAGGCATGCTGATAGGAGCAGAAAGCCGGGTGACTGAGATGAGCTCATCACTGTGTTGCTTCTGCCAATAGTCCACCCAAAATGATATTTCAGGAAGATAATGGCAGGCAGAATTACCTGCCTATCTCATTGCACCTACAGTATACTATACAAGGGTTCTTCAAAAAGTTTCTGCACTTTTTTTAACTCTAAGGCCTCATACACACGGACGTTTCTAAAAAAATAAACAAAACGTTGGGCCCGACGTCAAGGAAAAAAAGTCGGCGTTTTTCAGCGTTATGCATCAGCGTTTTTGAGCGTTAGTGAGCGCCGGCGTCAATAGGCGTTTTTTAAAAAAAATCATCCCTCTGCTATTTTTCAACCTAAAAACGTCGGCGTCAAAAAACGCCGGTATAATAATAGGTGGCGTTTGTTGGCATATTGTGGCGTCGGCGTCAAAAAATGCCAAAACGTTACAGCCTCAGAACGCGATGGCTGTGGGTTCTAGTTTCAGCTCACCAACGCTGACGTCATCTACAGCTCAAAAACGCTGACGCTAACGCTAACATGGAGAGCTGCAGAAAACGCCGGCGTCAAAAAACGTCCGTGTGTATGAGGCCTTAAATATAAAAAAAAGTGTGGAAACTTTTTGAAGACCCCTCGTACTGTATATGTGTTTACATTTTATGCAGGCTCCATGAACAGCATAAAAAAAAGGTTTGCAAAATTGGCCGCAGCCACTCTGCAAGATGCAAAGTTTATTTAATAATGCAAGTAGCCTGTAGCAACCAGTCTGATTTCACCTTACTAAAGTAAGATGTTTTCTGTATGGCCTCTGATCAAATAATTGAGCAAGTAGACAGAAAATAAAGCCTGCACACATCCCAATGCGGATGGTAAAATACAATGATGATTTTCTTTAGCTCATTCATACTGATCTGCTGTGTACTGAAAATGTGTTCTTTCTCCCCATAGAGGGGCTAAACCCTTGTGATGAAAGCTTTTGATTGGCTGCGGCAATGTTCCGCCAACTTTCTTTCAGTACAAAGGCTCCATTCTTTACACCCCTCCCTGGACTGTACATGCCACTTCTATTCCAAGAGATCTTTTTCATTTTCCTTTTTTCTTTTAAATTCTCTAACAAAACCGCATGGATTCTAGTAGAAACAGTTTGAAACTTTTGATTGTGTATTCAGCTGTAGATATAGTAGGATGAGTCACTCTTGTGCAGCCCAAGCTTCAAAGTTACATGTCTGATAAAAGGATATATTCTAGAATATACTGCCGATTGTTTAGCACGACAGAATGTATCTGATTTTTGATTATTTGGTGACTGAGCGCATATCTGACCTATCTTTCTACCTTCTTTCCAAAGGAAATGCGGGCTGAAGGTGTAGCCTGCAAACAGGTTTTTAAGAAGATTCGCCAGTGACGCCGACTGTGACTGTGAAAAAGAACGACCTCCATCCCAGAATGACATAGATTAACCCCTCCTCTGTCATAAGGACACATTTTATTATTATTGTATTATTATAGTAGGATGCCATTTGTTTGTTTTGTTTTATAATGCCACTTTAGGTACTTTATTAAAAACACTAACCTAACTCTGGTGCTTGTCTTTCTTGCTGTTGATTCTATGAAGAAGGTTGCCACAATATAAGCATTTCTATGATTAAATAGTTAAGGGCCTTCATGCCAACAACCAAAATTATTATCACCCTTTAATATAGTGGTTAAGAATTTTTTAAATGAGTACTTGGCTACACCACACTGCTCTGCTCTGTACACCAGGGTTCTCCAAACTGCGCCTCGGGGGCCAAATGTGGCCCTTTGTTTGCCATTATCTGGCACTTGGGTACTATTCATCCCACTGACATGAGACACTGTTCTGCCCTCTGACACCAAAAATGGGGCATAATTCACGCCACTGGCACCAACAGTGTGACGCTATTCCTCCCCCTAATATCAAAGATGGGGCACGGTTTACTCCCGCTGATGCCTGGAAAATATTCTATTAGACTGTAAGCTCTAACGAGCAGGGCCCCCTGATTCCTACTGTATTAAAGTGTATTGCATTTGTACTGTCTACCCTCAAGTGAGTGAATTAAGCTGCCCCATTTAAAAAGTGTGAATACACCTCTAATGTGCTAAAAAATAGCGCCATTACCTTTTTTTTATATCACTTTTTTTTTTTGCATAATAATACATTCAGGCTGTCCACAATCCGGCCCCCAAAAGTCTGAAGGACAGTAAGCTAGCCCTTTATTTAGAAAGTTTGGAGACCCTTGCTGTACACTGAGCTATGTTACGTAAACTTCACACCACTACCCTGAACACAATGTTGCATGTTCTCTATTGCACACCATTCCATTGTTTACACTGTGCTGTATGATCTCTATGCAATACTGTGCTTCTCCTGTACACTTTGATGTTCAACACACAATACTTGCTATAGAATATATACTTCCAAAGAGTGCCACTCAGTTTTTCATGCTCTTCTTTACTGCACCACTCTATATAACACACTGTACATTCTGCACTCCACATTGCTGTATTATGTATACCACATTGTACATTTTCTGCTCCCAAATGCCTCCACTTTGTGCATTGTGCTATACATTCTATACTCCACCTTGAATCCTACCTGACCGTGGTTTGGTTTAACAGAACCCCTCATTTTCCACTTCTTGATTAGAGTTTGAACAGTGCTGATTGGCATTCTCAATTCCTTGGATATCTTTTTATATCCCTTTCCTGTTTTACACAGTTCAACTACCTTTTCCCACAGATCCTTTGACAATTCTTTTGCTTTCCCCGTGACTAAGAATCTACAAATGTTTGTGTAGCACTGGATGAAAGATGTAAGGGTCTCTCAGGAGTCCAGAAACTCATTGACCTTTTATACACACACACACTAATTACAAGCAAACAGATCACATGTGAGGATGGTTGCCTTTTAATAGCCATTCAAACCCCTTTGTGTCAGCTTGTGTGCATGTTATCAGGCCAAAATCACCAGGGTATGTAAGCTTTTGATCAGTGTCATTTGGGTAGTTTCTGTTGTCATTATGATTTAAAAAGAGAAAACATAGTTGATTGATAATAAATGGCTTCAGCCAAACACTAACCATGAGTGAAAGAAAAGTTTTTGTGTTATTCATATTCTCTGAAAAATGGCAAAGAAATCATAAATTCTACCAGGGTATGTAAACTTATGAGCACAACTGTATATGTTCATGGCAGCTGAGGTTTCTGTGCTGACAACATGTTCCCAACATAGTGACTGAGCTGTTACAGGCTGCTCCCAGTCTCTGGTTATGATTGGAAGCTGTCGGGATGGACTCCCGATCATGTGAACACTGGCAGCCAATCCCAGTGATCACGTGATCAGGAAGTCCGTCCTGCCCCCATCATAATGATCAAATTAAAAGGTCACTGGGACTAACAGGGTTAAACTTTGAAAGCCACGCTATTTAATTTCTATTGGGGACCAAGCAACTGCTCTGGTAGAGAGAACACTATCCTTGATATGTGTATGTGACCAATATTTATAGTCCAGTAAAAAAAAAAAAAAAATAAAGATGTTTTGCTCTGCTACTAATATAGACTGAGGCTAAATGGCAGCTCCACCTGCCTACAAATACAGTACATAAGCATGCCATTTTTTCTGGAAAATGCCACATTGCCAGCCCAGACTGAGAATCAGTTTCACATACTGCTCACATATAGCCAGGTGTTGTATTAAAGTGGATGTACACCCACCACTCACCCAATATAAACTGATGGCACAGTATTAATGTATATGTACATGCAAGCCTCCTGCATGTATCCCTACCTTGCAAATGTCAACCCCTTCAACATTAGCAGCCTTGTAAAACACTGAAATCAGTGGGTGGGTCTCTTTGCATGACTTCAGCATGCTCAATCATACTGAGGTGTGGAGCAGCCAATCCTGGGACAGCTGGAGGGGGAGTATGAAGCTTTCTCTGCTCTGTGCAGGAGATAAGGAAATTACCTGTCACTCACACAAAATGGGGATGAAATGTCTCTTATTTGTCCCTTAGTTGGTATTTCTCTTACTGAAAAATGATAAGGGGATTACTCAGAGCTGGATTAACTCTTCGTGCCATGACTGGGCACATATGACATGATATCCTCTCTCGTATAAGGTAGAAGTGTCAGTAATTTTTTTTTAAGGTTTACATCCACTTTAAAGCATTTGTTACCTCAACATTTCATATTCCTAATATGTGGCCACTGTACCATGGACTTGTATGAGAAAGTATCCTGTTCTCTTTGTATTGCTTCCTTTATGTGAAATCCCTGGTGTACCTGCCACTCCTTCTGCATTCCTAATTTTAAAAAAGCTGACCACACTAAGCAGGAGAGCACACCATGGTCAGTTCTCTAGCTATGCTGGGAACTCAGTGGACTGACACCCCCCCCCCCCCCCATTGCACAGCCATTCACTGGGATGTTGCTTCTCCTCCCCTAAAGTCTTATGCAGCTGAGAATAGAGGGAATGTGACCACTTATAAAAAAAGGTAAGAAAGGTATTTCACTTCTATTTTAAACTGAATGGGTTGATTTACAAGGTGACTGTTTACAATCACTGTAAGTTGATATCAATTAGGCTGACAATCAGTTCTGACCGGGGAAACACAAGTGAACACGAATCATTTTAATGCCTTTATAGTGAACACACTTCAAAAGAACCAAGAAATATTTTCAGCTTAACGTTTATTTCATATTTGAACAAAATATTGATCTTAAATAGGTGTCAGCAAGAAGATAGATTTGTATGCCAACAATCCTTTAGCAAGTTCATGTGTGAGGCAACCATGGCTGAGGTTATTGGATGTGCTCTGCTGCAAAGTGCAAAGTTAAAAGATTAGATAAGCTCCCATTTTATACCGACTATCTGAAGACTCTACTCATACTGATAGGGTTTGAAGTTTTCTGTTCAGGTCCAATAAAATATTATCAAATAGCTTCAACGATCAAAGATGATAAATCTATTAGATTGTGAAATGTTTACTTTCATTCATTTCAGTAATGTAAGTCTGCATTCACACTTGAGCTCAGAGCTCAGTGTCTGTGGTCCATTTTGCTGGCTTTTTTTTTTTTGGAGCATTTGTAGGGCTGTTTTTGCAATGTCTGAAGTTTAAGCATTTTTATCAATTATCCTTAGCCAATGGAAAGCTAGTTACTAGAGGAAAAATGTGTGATGTGCAGTGGTGGCTGGTGAAATTTTAGGATGAGGGGGCGCAAGACCCTGCCCTTCCTTTTTGACCCCTCCCACTTCTCATAAACCCCACCCCTTATGGATTCCACCAATTGTGTCAAGAGTATACAGCCCAGCATCACCAGATAGGGTATACAGCATCACAGAGAGAGTATACAGCCAGATAGGAGTATACAGAGTCACCAGATAGGGGTATACAGAGCCCCAGATAGCAGTATACAGAGCCACCAGATAACAGTATACAGAGGAATCACCAGATAGCAGTATACAGAGGAGTCACCAGATAGGAGTATACAGAGGAGTCACCATATAGGAGTATACAGAGGAGTCACGATATAGGAGTATACAGAGGAGTCACCAGATAGGAGTATACAGAGGAGTCACCATATAGGAGTATACAGAGGAGTCGCCATATAGGAGTATACAGAGGAGTCACCAGATAGGAGTATACAGAGGAGTCACCAGATAGGAGTATACAGAGGAGTCACCAGATAGGAGTATAATGCGTTGAGTGAGGAGAGTCTGCTCCAGCTCATTGCGCCTGTTCAGAGAGTTTTTTACATTGGAATTCCATGTTACGCCTGCCTTGCTTCTACGCATGTAAGTGCAATTATTTTTAATAAAACTATCCGGTTAATGCTATGTCGCTTTTTCTGTTCTTGCATGAGGTCTTATGCAACTAGCCACCTTGGATTACTAGTATGATACGGTGATTTGGATACCTCAACATGGATATTAGTTTATCCTGAATGGGAAGTCGTGGATGGTGCCCATGCAGGAAGAGGGACGCAAGTATTGATCAACGCTTATTAAGAACGTCTAGTCTTTTGATGCTACGCGTTTTATCCAGATTCTTTCTGGTAAGAGTACCTTAATATCTCGTTTGGTGATGGTCATCACTGCATGCAGGTGGAGGTCACATTTTATTAATCCAGCCCCGCTGTGGACTGTACTATATATATCCACGGAGAAAAAGAAAAGAAAACTATCAAGAGTTTCATTTTAAGTAATTTTTCTTTAATCTTGGATTCTGGACACTTGATGGCACTTTAATTCACTTCAATTCACTTTTATTACATTATGTACGTAAATACAGAGGAGTCACCATATAGCAGTATACAAAGGAGTCACCAGATGGGAGTATTCAGAGGAGTCACCAGATAGGAGTATACAGAGGAGTCACCAGATAGCAGTATACAAAGGAGTCACCACATAGGAGTATACAGAGGAGTCACCACATAGGAGTATAAAGAAGAGTCGGTACGGGAGTCAATCAGTCATGGACACTCGGACAGTCACGAGTCTCACAACAGCTGGGCCTGGCTGGCACTGGTGGAGTGCTGCTGCACCTGCGCAAAATCATGCGGCCAGCACGTCCTCCACCACAGTGACCCGCCCCCCACCGCATCAATGCTCCAATTGCAGCACAGCCATAGTCTTTAATACCCGACCAATAGGCTCACTACTTGCTGTCAAGTCAATGTACCGGCGCCTCCTTTTAGGGGGCTGGGCTGACTTTTTTTTCTTTCTTCTACTCAATCCAGCGGGGAGGCGGCGCCCAAGCGGCCCTTATTGACTGGCCACCACTGGTGATGTGTGAGGTTTCATGCATGTTTTCAGATGCTCCCACTAAAGTCTACTGGTCCGAAAACACTTGAAGCTTGTAGCTCAAAAGAAGCTTGTGTACTTTTTTGAGCTGCAAGAGACACTGCGCTTGGGTGTAAACAAGCACAACTGGAAACCATGGGATTTTCAATGTTGAGAGTTTGGGTGCTTCAAGCTACAAAACACTCATTTCTAAATGGGGCCTGAGTGTAGAGTGCATTGTGACGCATACAGACACATTTTAGAAGAATAAGACTCTTTAGCTACCCAAAAGTTACATTATGAATATTCCAGACCAACTCGGTGATAAATGGCCCAGATACTGTGCCTTGAACCAGTATTTATACCCCTTGAAATTTTCCACATTTTGTCATGTTACAACCAAAAACATAAATGTATTTTATTGGGATTTTATGTGATGGACCAACACAAAGTGGCACATAATTGTGAAGTGGAAGGAAAATGATAAATGTTTTTTTCACAATTTGTGGAACCAATTGCCTTCAGAAGTCACCTAATTAGTAAATAGAGTCCACCTGTGTGTAATTTAATCTCAGTATACATACGGCTGTTCCATGATGCCCTCAGAGGTTAGAGAACCTCAGTGAACAAACAGCATCACGAAGGCCAAGGAACACACCCGACAGGTCAGGGATAAAGTTGTGGAGAAGTTTAAAGCAGGGTTAGGTTATAAAAAATATCCCAAGCTTTGAACATCTCATGGAGCTCTGTTCAATCCATCATCCGAAAATGGAAAGAGTATGGCACAACTGCAAACCTACCAAGACATGGCGTCCACTTAAACTGACAGGCCGGGCAAGGAGAGCATTAATCAGAGAAGCAGCCAAGAGGCCCATGGTAACTCTGGAGGAGCTGCAGAGATTTACAGCTCAGGTGGGAGAATCTGTCCACAGGACAACTATTAGTCGTGCACTCCACAAACCTGGCCTTTATGGGAGAGTGTCAAGAAGAAAGCCATTGTTGAAAGAAATCCATAAGAAATCCCATTTGCAGTTTGTGAAAATCCATGTGGGAGACACAGCAAACATGTGGAAGAAGGTGCTCTGGTCAGAGACCAAAATTGAACTTTCTGGCCTAAAAGCAAAATATGTGTAGTGGAAAACTAACACTGCACATCATCCTGAACACAAAATCGCCACCGTGAAACATGGTGGTGGCAGCATCATGTTGTGGGGATGCTTTTCTTCAGCAGGGACAGCGAAGCTGGTCAGACTTGATGGGAAGATGGATGAAGCCAAATACAGGGCAATCTTAGAAGAAAACCTGTTAGAGTCTGCAAAAGACTTGAGGCTGTAGCGGAGGTTCACCTTCCAGCAGGACAACGACCCTAAACATACAGCCAGAGCTACAATGGAATGGTTTAGATCAAAGCATATTCATGTGTTAGAATGGCCCAGTCAAAATCCAGACCTAAATCCAATTGAGAATCTGTGGCAAGACTTGAAAATTGCTGTTCACAGATGCTCTCCATCCAATCTGACAGAGCTTGAGCTATTTTGCAATGAAGAATGGGCAAAAATGTCCCTCTCTAGATGTGCAAAACTGGTATAGACTGGGCTGAATACAAATGCACTCCACACTTTTCAGATATTTATTTGTAAAAAAATTTGAAAACCATTTATCATTTTCCTCCCACGTCACAATTATGTGCCGCTTTGTGTTGGTCTATCACATAAAATCCCAATAAAATACATTTATGTTTTTTGGTTGTAACATGACAAAATGTGGAAAATTTCAAGGGGTGTGAATACTTTTTCAAGGTACTGTACATTCCTCTCAGGGTGCGGGTTAGTCAGGATGATGGGTGCCCATCACTTTCTTCTGGGTTTTGAAGGTTTTATTGCACATGTGCATGAAGAGTAGGGAAGGAAGGGGAAGAGAGCACAGGAAACCTTCAAGCATCCTCTCAAAACAGTCTCTGGTCTTCCTGCTTGTCTAGCTTTCTGGGTCCTTCTCCCACTAAGCTCCCTGACATCTGAGGTTCTAGCTTTCTGTGGTCGTACGATCGTGTAGTGTTGTAGCTGGGTCACCCAACACACTTATGCATCGGGCGACATATAAAATAAGGGGTTACAACCTTTAATCTATGGAAAGAAAAACCCCACCCCGTTATATCCTTTCCTTATATATGATATAAATGACAATTAATCAAGTAACTCAATGAAAGAAAAAGCAAATTCAATTTAATTATTACATAAGAAAATAAAGGTTAGTCAGTAATAAATTCATTTACATTGGGTACTCAGAACCAAAACAGTGAACTTACATTAGACTACAAACACAGAATATACAGTTACAGATAACCACACAGAATAAGGTAAAGAAAAAGATACTTAGCACAGACAGTGGGGCCCTGTCCTTCCTAGGCTCATCCGAAAAGAAAGTTTGAAATTTCTGGGTCCTCTTTTATACACACCCTCTGCCCTAATCCCACCCATAACTCCATGCACCCCTCTGGCACCTTCCCATTGGTCTAGAGTGGTAGTGACCCATAATTGGCCGGATTTGAGGCTGGTTGGGCTTCTAAGCTCAGCAAAGGGTACCATGTTCCCATGTTTACATTACACTTCCCCACAGTTACCGAATTAACATGTTAAGAATCTGCCTCAGTTGAAGACGTGATGTCTGAGTGCCTCTGTCAAAAACAATAGGGTAACCTCGTTACTATGTTAATAAGAAGACAACAAACTGTATTGGAGACAAAGACCACCCTCATTATTATGCATGAGTTTTGAAGGCACCAGGAAATCCTTTTGTACTAGTGAACAGTCTTGTAGACCGCAAACTAGGCCTATTTCTCATAAAAACACAGACATGAAATACATAAAGTACAGATGTTTCCTATAAAATATATAGATTTCACTGGGCATGGTATATACAGAACTCTCTATCTTCGAGGATAAATTCTGAAATGAAAGAGACCAAACACGGGGTATCTTGGAGCACCTTGATACAAATATAGATTTCCACCGTCCTACTAAGGGTCTGACCAAAAGGTACATCACTTCACCAAAATATCAAAATATTTCCACATCAGTAGTGCAGTCAGTATGCTACATACAACAGCCAACATACAATTTGCGACGATCGAACCGTGTGTACGGGGCTTTAGTCTGTAGGCTTTTTGGTCTTGTCTTTGTGTACACTGTATCCTCTCCAATTAGCAGCGTCTTCATTTTAAACTTCCAGGACTGGTAGTTCTGGTTTGTCAGATTGGCAACTGAAAATGTTGATGATGCACTGTTAATAGCCCTCATATATGTTTTATGACCTTTTTCTTTATCATTGACTGTTTTGATGTAACTCTATGCTGTATCTGTATCTGCAGCAGTGTTTAATATCTTGGCTGTAGCTGGGCCAATATCCTATTTGAAAGTTGCTGTAGATATGACTTGCCAGTGAATGCTGCTGTAGATACGATTTACCAGTAAACACTGGCTGACTTTTTGATTTTTTTTTTTTTTTTTGGAAAACAGGAACAGGAAATGACATCATAACCATTTAGTACCACTACAAATAACATACTTTATGCAAGCATTAAATAATACTACCACCTAGTGGCAAAACTTTATATATAATATAAAATATGAAAATGGTTGTTGCACCCATGCCTGTGTTAACAGCATGCTAACATGCTGCATGAAAAAGATTGCTGTTTTTTAACTATAACATGTCTTGTTTGCTGACAGGTTAACTATTAACCCCTTTGCCATAGGAGACCTGACTTTTGGGCTAAAGCTTATTGGACACCATCTACAGTAGAATGGGAATCATGCTGAAGGTTTAAAGCAGTATTAAACCCCAAAGCAAACATTTATTATATTGCCGTTTACCAACTCTTATAGGTGATAGCTGCTTTAATTTTTTTAGACCTTCATTTATTTTCATCTAGTGATCTAGCCAGTAAGTCTGTTTTTTTTTTCAGCAAAACAAGCTTCCCTGCAGATGTGGAAATTAGAGGGTTGGAAAACACCTTTTACCACTGTCATGGGTGCTTACAATAGTCAGTTTTTTTATTTTATTTATGTAAAACCTTTATCTCAAAAGGAAAAAACATTGCTGTAGCTGCTTAAAAATTGTGGGCTGCTTTGGCTTAAATCTGCTAGTGTATCTGAATCTGATAGTACATCTAACACTACCTTGCCCCCAGAATGACAATGCTGCTGTCTAAAGGCATCTCGATTGCTCCTTAGACACCCTAATACAAGAGGTATGTTACTGGCAGGATCATCATGTGAAAACAGAGGGGGAAAAGGGCCTAAAAAAAGAAAACAAATGCAGCCACCAGATCTAATGATTGGTAAGCTGCATGCTGCTCACTCTGGAAGGATCTTTAACACAACACTAGTAACAATTTCTATAACGTTAGCGACAATAATAGGGAAGGATCCTTGTGATTTCAGCAATGGGCCTGCAATATCAAGATGTACACTTGTCATTTCCATGGGCAGCCTTGGCTCTAAGGTGTCAGAGAACACAGGGTGACTCTGAAGAGGTTAATACATTGCTGGGTCTGTCCATTTCTGAAGTTCAAAGATAATTTCTACACTTGCCCTATGGACCTATTACTGGAGATAAAATCCTTGTCGGCTAATCTGTGACTTTGAAACCCTTTTATCGGGATCCCAGCAATCAGCATATAAACTGCAGCAAGACAAGGTTTTCTTTGTAGTCTCTGTCTTATCCACATTGCTCCTTTGCACCATCCCACCTCTGGTACCCATCACCATGCCTGCAGACTACAATGGAACCTGGGTCATGGAGAAGAATGACAACTTTGATGGATACATGAAGGCATTAGGTATTTCTAATTTGAAGCATCGATCACTGATCAATGTGAAGCCAATTAAGAAAAGGCTGTAGCTCTAAGGTTCTGTTAGACGATCACATAGTGCTGTGGTTGTTATGGGCAATAGCTGAATTTTTTTTTTTATTTCTTTAGGAATCGGCCCCATTGATTATCGGACAGAAATGGTTCTGCGTGTTTAGAGAAGGCTCATATTTATTTTAGTGTTATTTTTTAAGCCTCATGCACAATGGCATTGGCATTTCTGCGTTTAGAGGACATTTGTAATCGCATATAAATGTGCTTACCTGCATTTAGGTGCAGTCAGTTTAGCTACATTTAGAGAAAATAAAATTCTGTGCGTTCAGGATCCAATTAATACTCTAAAGCCTTGTACACGCGGTTAGATTGTCATACGACCGCTCTTCTGATTTTTGTCAAAAGCACATGTCCATGATTTTGTAAAGCATACTGACTATCCGAAAATTCTCGTTCGACCTGAACTCAGCGTCAGAAGTGACGTAATGTGTTGAATAGTTTTGTATGAATTTTTTCCCTTTTGAGCATGCGTAGTCTCGGTCGTATGATTTTTTTCAGATGAAAACCATACTAACAGAACAAAAATTGGATGTTGCGTTGTCGTACGAAAAAAAAAAAATTCTAGCCTGCACATCCAGCTTTTGTCTGACGAAAAATCAAAATCCGCTGTCGAAAGGAGCGTACCAATGGTAAGAATTTCGGAAGATAGGCCGTCGAACGAAAATTACCGTCCGAAAATCGGATCGTATGTACGAGGATTGAATGTATATAAAAGTGACTAATTGCAGCTAAACTTTTAACATGGGAAAACGTGATCTAGGAAGCTTAAGGCTCCATGCACACTGCGTTTTTTATAGGAATAAAACGCTGATAATAGCATTTTTGTGCCAGCTTCTAGTAATGTCTTAGTAGCTTTTAGGAGCATTAGTGATTTATTAGCATTTTTACAGCACATGTACAAAACAAAAACTGCTGGATAAAAGCTGTTAGTAGCATTTAGGAGAGTTTAGCAATTTTTTTCTGCCATGAAAACGCTCTCAAAAACTCTACAAAAACTATTTTTTGTTTCTGCTCCTAGAAGCTGAAGCTCAAAAAATGCTAATAGCCTAAAGTAGTGTGCATGAACACAAAGGATAAAGCATCATACACACGATCAGATTTTCAGATGAACGGTCGTCCGTTTTTTTGTTGCATGCTAGTCTCATGTTGAAAGTGAAGAGGTTACTGAACATACGAAAATTTTCGTACGACCGAATTCAACCTCAGAAGTGAAATGTGTTGAATAGCTTTGTATGTATTCTTTCATTTCTGAGCATGCGCAGTCTTGCTCTTATGATTTTTTTCGGACGAAAACCGTACTGATTAAATGAGAACCAGACGTTGTGTTCACATCCGACAAAAATGTTATAGTCTGCACATCCAGCTTTTGTATTACGAAAAATCTGAATCGGCTGTCGAAAGCACCATACTAACGATCAGAAAATCGGCAAATTGTTCATCGGACAAAATTTTCGTATCGTGTGTATGGGTCTTAACACTATTTAGCTTCTGGGAGCAGAAAAAATGCTAATAACAGCTTCTAGGGCAGTGGTTCTCAACTCCGGTCCTCAGGACCCACTAACAGGCCAGGTTTGCAGGATAACTGAAATACATCACAGGTGATATCATTTGCTGCTCAGTGATTGCAGTATTCTAATCTGCATCTCCCCAAGGCAATACTTAAAATCTGGCCTGTTGGTGGGTCCCGAGGACTGGAGTTGAGAACCACTGTTCTAGGGGCTTAAAAAACGCCTCAGGCTCCATGGACACTAGCATTTTTTATAAGCTCAAAGAAACGCTAGGAAAAAATGCTGGTAATAGTGTTTTTGTGTCAGCTTATTAGCTTTTAGGAGCACTTAGGAGCATTAGTATTTTATCAGCATTTTTACAGTACATAGTAAGCTAAAAAAAAAAAGCTGTTAGGAAAATTTTAGTAGTGTTTAGAAGCATTCAGCGTTTTTTTTTCTGCTAGAAAAACGCTCCAAAACAATTATTTTTTTCTGCTCCTAGACGCTGAAGCTCAAAAACGCTAATAGCCTTAAGCAGTGTGCATGGACACATAGGATAACACTATTAGCTTCTCTGAGCTGAAAAAAATGCTTATTATATCTTCTAGGAGCTTTAAAAAAAAGCTAGTGTGCATGGAGCCTAAAGGTTGTTTATATTTCTCAAATGACTTTTGCATTTTGAAAATTTAAACGCAAAAAAAAAAAAGAAGAAAAAAAAAGCTAAAAATGCAGGAGTGCCAGGGTGAATGAAGCCTGAAAAGAAAAAAAACAGCATCTACACTTTAGATTTAGTGCACTTGGGAGGGACAGGTGCAGGCCCTGTGCATTCAGGGGTTAAGGTCCAGAGCACAGAAAGTTTATCTTAGAAAGCTGAAGACCTGCATACTGGACCTTTGTCCCTGAGTGCTCAGCCCCATCCAGCCACAGCCTGCTATAGACTTTGTGTGGCTGCCTGCAGTGGGGCTGGATGTTGCCCCTGTCCCTCCCGGGCACGCTAATACACCTGGAAGGACGCACTGCAACTCGATGGCCCCATGTGCAAGGGGTCTAACCTATGTAAAAAAGATGTGTATATTTATCTATTTTAGTCCCCTCCGGTCCCGTCACATGATTTCTTTGGGTCAGTGAGCAGCAGCTGCAGGGGAGAGGAGGGATCACTTAAAGCGGTAGTAAACCCATGCATTTAACAGGTTAAAAACCAGACACATTTCCGGCATGTGCCGGAAATGTAACACCCCCATTGGTTGTGCTCTAAACCATACTGTCAAACCATCCAATGGCTGGTGTCATAGCTGATCACATGTGCAGCATCATGGCAGTTGTAGATTAAACAGAGGCAAAGATGGCAGCTTCCTTGGCTGAAAATGATAGGAGGGTTTACTACCACTTTAACAACGGCTGGGAATTCTGGGAGCCGTGATGCCACTCATAGGTTCTCATGTCCCAGCCATTGTCCATGGTCTCTCATCTGCAGCGCACTGACACGGGGAGCCAGAGCTGCAGTGACTGGACCGGAGCGGACTAAAATTAGGTAAACTTACAGACCTGTTTTACACAGGTTAGGCAGCATAGCTATCAGGAGGAGGGAAGGAACATTTTTAAGCATTGTTAGTATTAAGCAGGTATTCCACTTTAGATGGTAGAAAAAAAAATGCTATTCTTGAGCAATTAATCTACTACTCTCATTAGATTCTATGGAGAGGAGATTCATGGCTTATAGTTCCCCCTTACACATTAAGGGGGAACTCTGTGGACTCTAATGTAATAGGGAACTCTACTTTACTGATGTAAGGGGGGAGCGACTGAGTACTCTAAGGTAAGGGGGGACTTTGATGTAAGGGGTGCTCTGGGAACCCAGATTAAGGGGGGACGCTGATGTAACGGGGAATTCTGTGGACTCAGGTGTAAATGGGAACTCTGATGTAAAGGGATATTATAAGTCCCAGCATTCCCCCTTAAATCAGGATTCCCAGAGCACCCCTTCCATTAGAGTGCCCCCTTACCTTAGTGTACTCAGTCGCTCCC
>BLSH010469704.1:1592885-1611537 GCA_018402905.1 Glandirana rugosa
ACTAGGGTCGTGGGCAGACGGAGACTAGGGTCGTGTGGGATCAGGCAAGAGGGATGGTGGGATCAGGCAAGAGGGATGGTGGGATCAGGCAAGAGGAATGGTGGGATCAGGCAGAGGGGTGCTGGGATCAAAGGCAGAGGGGTGCTGGGATCAGAGGCAGACAGGTGCTGGGATCAGAGGCAGACGGGTGCTGGGATCAGAGGCAGAGGGGTGCTAGGATCAGGCAGAGGGGTGCTGGAATCAGGCAGATGGGTGCTGGGATCAGTGTCAGAGGGGTGGTGGGATCAGAGGCAGATGGGCGATGGTAGTGGAGGAATGGGATCAGTGACACTGGCACTCACCTGCTCTCAGTGTCAGTCGATTCCCCCTCCTCTATGCTGCTCAGTCTGTTTTCCCCCTTCCGTGCCTCCAGTGAAGCCTCTCCTCATGTCGGGTCTCCTCCAGCTCCTCCCCCTGCACTGTACTGGCTGTCAGCTCATCAGCTGACTTTCTGCTTCAGTGAAGGGGAGGGGGCTCTATCCACCATGCAGGCTCTGCCTCTGTGTTTCTCCTGGAGAGGCAGAGCACCGCACGGAGGGACGGATGACATCATCCAACATCGATTATACCGGCTCACAGCATCGGTGCAGCATTGTGAACGTTCGACTCACAATGCATCGATTATATTCAACACCCCTAGTGCCCGCCACAACCATTTTGGAGACTGGCAAAGAGAGAAGCCGGAGGTGTCACTTCCGCCCACACATGCGCAGGTATGCTCGGGCGCCATCTTTGGAGAGGTCGGCTGCCTGTGTGGGACTACGGAGTCCAGAATCACAGCAAAACTGCTGAACATGAAGAGGAGAGCTTCTGCAAACATGCTAAGCCTGTTTAAGGCTTGTGAAACACCAGGCAACATACCCATGAGACCATCAGAGTAGGGTTCCTTCCATCTAGCTCTATTAGAGACTGCACAGGCAAGGACTTCCATCCAGGAGAGGCTGAACCTGGCTGGGGCGAAGCGGTAAAGGGCACTGATCCATTCGGCCCTTGAACAGGTGAGGAAAAAAAGAATACGGGGCCTTCTCTTAGATTTATAGCTACTCAGTCCTATCAGGTTGTGGGGGCAGAGTCACAACCCATATGTATGCTGCCATGATGCGACAGGAAAAAAGGGTATGTATGTCTGACCTAAGATATGTGTCTGCTTCAAAGGCAAATACAAAAAATATTGCATGCTAATGATTTCCAGGTCTGACCTGTGTTTATTTATTTTTTGTTTCCTATAGATATTGATTTTGCAACTCGTAAGATTGCTGCTCACTTGAGCCAAACCAAAGAGTTAATCCAGAATGGAAACGAATTTAAAACAAAGACACTCAGCACATTTCGGAACTATTTTCTTGACTTCACGGTTGGAGTGGAATTCGAAGAACAAACTAAAGGCTTGGACAGCAGGACAGTGAAGGTACAAGCTTCTACAATTAGGATTGTTGCCTCTAAAAGAACTTGATCTATTGTTGACAAGGCTTGTTTTATCTACTCCACAGACCTTAGTATCCTGGGATGGGGACAAGCTTGTCTGCGTTCAAAAAGGAGAAAAAAATAACCGTGGCTGGAAGCACTGGATTGAGGGCGACAAACTCTATCTGGTAAGGAGATGTGGTCTTTGTTGATGATGCAGCCTAACAGAACTCCAGACTATGGCACTGAGCATAAACGCTTCAGCAGGAGCCAAAAATATTACTACTCATTATTTGAGGAATTTAAAAAAAAACGGAAAATGTCTTATCAAATACTTAGCGTAATTTTCCTCTCCTGGTGGACTCCACTCCTCCCCTATAGCAGTGTTTCCCAACCCAGTCCTCAAGGCACACCAACAGGTCATGTTTTCAGGATTTCCCTCAGAGAAAACAGCTGTGGAAATTACTAAGGCAGTGAAACTGATCAAATCACCTGTGCAAAATAAAGGAAATCCTGAAGACATGACCTGTTGGTGTGCCTTGAGGACTGGGTTGGGAAACACTGCCCTATAGGACCCCACTCTCATAAATCTTTGCTCTGATCCAGAGGCCACGTTCCGCAACTAGCCTCCTCAAGACACTGGGGGGAACTCCTGCTGCCATGGAGTCCATCAGGAAAGGAAAATTACGGTAAGTATTTGATAGGAAATTTTCAGTTTTCCTGACAGCATACGTATGGGAATTACCTCGCCATACACCCAATGGGCAGGCAATGCTATCCCAAAGGCTTTAATTTGTATCGTCAACAGACAGGACCTGCAAGCCAAAATAAACTGAGGATAAGGAAGCAGACTCTACACAATGATGAACCATAAACATATTGCGGACCACAAGGCTGCCCTACTAACTACTTTGGGAACCACACGCTGCGAAGCTGCCCAAGATGTAGACCCACTCCTTGAGTGAGCAGACACAACCTCCAAAGCAGCCAAGCCCTTGGCTCTCTGAGCCTGTTGAATGGCCTAGGCCAGGGATATGCAATTAGCGGACCTCCAGCTGTTGCAGAACTACAAGTCCCATGAGGCATAGCAAGACTCTGACAGCCACAAGCATGACACCCAGAGGCATGATGGGACTTGTAGTTTTGCAAGAGGTCCGCTAATTGCATATCCCTGGCCTAGGCCATCCGTGCCACAATCATCCTAGATGAGGCACGTTCCTCTGTCCTTTCTGGCAATAGAATTAACAGGCGCTCTGAAGCCTGAAGGAAGTTGTAGCTTTGTAAATATGAAAGAATGCACCCTTGGAAATTGAGTCAACCATAGGTAACAGCACCACTTGAACTGGAAAGAGCGTTAAAAAGTTCTCCATGACCAGTAAACCAATCTCAGTCACCTTTCCTTTTCAAATTGTCGGATTTACGTTCTTATTTTCGTTCTTTCAAATTTTCGTTCTTTCAAATTTTTGTTCTTATTTTCGGGTTTTCGTTCTTTTTTTCTGATTTTTGAATTTCAGATTTTCGTCTTTTCCGATTTTTGTTCTTTTCAAAAAAAAATTTTTGGAAAAATTAGTGAAATGGATTTTCGTTATTCGGACGTTTCCGCAATTCTGAATTTTGCCAAAAAACGAATGCAGAACGAAATGAATTGTACGTCTAGTTGTCACTGGAAGAGGAATTGAGGGGATGATTTCCAATACAGACAGATATCCAATATTAACATTGCCCCTCACTTTGGGGGACTTTTACACTTCTTGTCATGCCTCTGGGACGGAACACGGGGGTAAAGCTTACCAGTGGGGACATATCAATAAATACTGGAAAGAAGCTCTAGCCACCTCACTTCCTGTGTTAAATAACATTTTGTAGTTGTTCTTTGGCTTACATTTAGGCTGGAATCACACCATTGCGATGCAAATTCCAGCCTGTTTGCTGCTGAGAAGCGGCGGGGCTCCTGTCCATTCTCGCAGGGCATCGGCTGCTTGGGGAGGGGAGGTGCAGTGAGGAGGGGAAAGATCCCCATAAAATTGCCGTTCAATGCGGAGCACATCTGTGGGTCAGATGCGCTCCCATTGAACAGAATGGCCTGGGAATTCGCACGCCATTGCACATAAAAGGTGTGTGTTTTCTGTGCAATGTGGACTGCGAATTGACCGCACCTATGTGAACCTGACACATTGAAAAAAATGTGTTTTCAAGTGTCATGCGAATTGGATGCGGTGTAAGCCGCATCCAATTCACATAGGTGTGAACCCAGCCTAAAGCGTATCTAAAACCAAATACAAAAAAATGTAATATATTGCAGATTATTAGTCCATAGATGTCAAATCTCCTAGGCCTTGTTCACAGCTATGCGGTTTTTTTTTTTTGGTGCTTTTTGCAGAAACGCACTACGGTCCATTTAAAATGGTTTCCTATGAGACCCGTTCACATCTATGCTTTTTTCAGCTTCTGCGTTTTTAGAAAGGGTCAGGGACTTTTTTAAAAGCAAAACAGTAAATTTTTGGTTCAACAGACTTCAATGGAGATGCTGCAGAAAAGCATGTAGTGCGTTTTTGACATATTTTTGACGTGTGTCACATTTTTTAATCTTCCAAAAACAACAAATTGACCAAAACAAAGCATGAAAAAACAAAATGTATAAAAAAAAGTGTGAAAAATGTGTGTTTAAAAACACAAAACGCACTGCAAAAACGTATCAAAAGCAAACTGCAGAGGTGTGAACCAGACCGAAACTACTAGTCAGAGGGAGCCGTTCATTAGATCTCACACTACAGATAGATCATTTGATTTACTTTCCTTCCACCATAGGTGGAAAGAGAAAATCACTTGATTCCCCCATCAACACATTCAGTGTTCATGGGGAAATGCCTCCTGCAGCACTATTGTGTTCTGCCGGTACGGTGGGGCATGGGGAGCCCTCCCGGCTGGCAGAACACAATAATTACTGCTTGAGGCTATAGCCAACAGCAGTAATTGCATGTAAAAAAAATTGATAGGCTGGTTGTACCCAAGTCGATTAATTGATCAATCCATGTGTGCCTCAGCAGGCCCACAATCCAGGAAGTCCACTGCTATTTTCAGGAGTAATTTAAGACAAAAACACATTTTCATGGTACATTTAGACACAATTACCATTTCTAGATGTTCCCTATAACATAACAAATTTTCATTTTTTGAGGTCGGTTCTCCTTCAATCTTTAGCAAACCTGATGCTTCTCTTAAAGTGGGAGTAAGCCCTATAGGTAAAGCCTATAATACGGCTTACCTATAATTACTGTACACGCAGGCGGTGCCATCACTGGTGCATGCGCTCTGAAGGAATGGCTACCCAGGCCGTCCCTTCAGAGCCCTGTGCATGAACTGCGGCTCCCACATGCATGTCACACAACTGGAGTCTGCAAGCCGGGAAGGAAGATGGGTAAAGATGGAAGCGCCTGCAGCTGACATGTCGGCGCTGGAAGGGCTTTGTTTAAAGGGAAGTTTAACATAATGTGCTAGTATGCAATGCATACTATCACATTATAACATTACTTTGCAGGGTACAAAAAAAATGAAAAAATAAAAGTCCAGTGGTTTACTACTGCTTTAAAAAGAGAAAACGATAACATTTTATAGGACAAACTTAAATGCAGCGTGCAGCACTGTCACTAGGAAGGCTCCAACCTAATACCTTGCTTTTGTTATTTCAGGAATTAACATGTGAAGATCAAGTTTGCCTCCAGGTTTTCAAAAAGAAGAACTAAAGCACTGCCATCATTTTCACTTTGTAAAGGGTGGATACATCTGTGATATATTTTTTTGCAATTGAATAAAATAGATTTATACGAAATATGTTTTCATAAATGTGTAATTCATCATTTCTCACCAGTGTACCAGGGGAAGACAAAATATATGCCTGCGGAACTAAGAGGTTACTAACAACCCAGAAACTGCCATTGTTGTATACTTGCTGCTAAAAGGAAAATAAATAACAGGGTATGAGTTATGTTTTTACTGTACATTTATTTTAAATATAACTTACATCTTAGGTTTCTTGCTTTTGCCTGCTTTCATGATAGCATTTATAAAAGAGTTTTGCAGGCTCTCCCTCTAGTGGAGTCTATATGTCAAGACAGTGCTTGCTGAACCACTTCTGAGATTATATAAATTACAGGAAAAGGCACTTGAAGATCACTACTTTCCATAAAATTGAGCAATCTGATAGACGTACATTGACAGAGGAACAGTAAAGTATGCTCTCTGTAGCCACTACTAAGCATGAAACATATCTGTACTTAGTATAAGTGATAGCTGACCATTTACAGTATCTCACAAAAGTCAGTACACCCCTCACATTTTTGTAAATATTTTATTCTATCTTTTCATGTGACAACACTGAAGAAATGACACTTTGCTACAATGTAAAGCAGTGAGTATACAGCTTATATAACAGTGTAAATTTGCTGTCCCCTCAAAATAACTCAACACACAGCCATTAATGTCTAAACCGCTGGCAACAAAAATGAGCACACCCCCTAAGTGAAAATGTCCAAATTGGGTCCAATTAGCCATTTTCCCTTCCCGGTGTCATGTGACTCATTAGTGTTACAAGGTCTCAGGTGTGAATGGGGAGCAGGTGTGTTAAATTTGGTGTTATCACTCTCACTCTCTCATACTGGTCACTGGAGGTTCAACATGGCACCTCATGGCAAAGAACTCTCTCGGGATCTGAAGAAAAGAATTGTTGCTCTACGTAAAGATGGCCTAGGCTATAAGAAGATTGCCAAGACCCTAAAACTGAGCTGCAGCACGGTGGCCAAGACCATACAGTGGTTTAACAGGACAGGTTCCACTCAGAACAGGCCTCGCCATGGTCGACCAAAGAAGTTGAGTGCACGCGTTCAGTGTCGTATCCAGAGGTTGTCTTTGGGAAATAGAAGTCTGAGTGCTGCCAGTATTGCTGCAGAGATGGAAGGGGTGGGGAGTCAGCCTGTCAGTGCTCAGACCATACGCCACGCACTGCATCAAATTGGTCTGGAGGGCTGTCGTTCCAGAAGGAAGCGTCTTCTAAAGGTGATGCACAAGAAAGCCCGCAAACAGTTTGCTCAAGACAAGCAGACTAAGGACATGGATTACTGGAACCATGTCCTGTCGTCTGATGAGACCAAGATAAACTTCTTTGGTTAAGATGGTGTCAAGCGTGTGTGGTGGCAACCAGGTGAGGAGTACAAAGACAAGTGTGTCTTGCCTACAGTGAAGCATGGCGGTGGGAGTGTCATGGTCTGGGGCTGCATGAGTGCTGCTGACACTGGGGAGCTACAGTTCATTGAGGGAACCATGAATGCCAACATGTACTGTGACATACTGAAGCAGAGCGTTATCCCCTCCCTTCGGAGACTGGGCTGCAGGGCAGCATTCCAACATGATAATGACCCCAAACACACCTCCAATACGACCACTGCCTTGCTAAAGAAGCTCAGACCTAAATCCTATTGAGCATCTGTGGGGCATCCTCAAATGGAAGGTGGAGCAGCACAAGGTCTCTAACATCCACCAGCTTTGTGGTGTCGTTATGGAGGAGTGGAAGAGGACTCCAGTGGCAACCTGTGAAGCTCTGGTGAACTCCATGCCCAAAAGGGTTACAGCAGTGCTGGAAAATAATGGTGACCACACAAAATATTGACACTTTCGGCCCAATTTGGACATTTTCACTTAGGGGTGTACTCACTTTTGTTGCCAGTGGTTTAGACATTAATGGCTGTGTGTTGACTTATTTTGAGGGGACAGCAAATTTACACTGTTATACAAGCTGTACACTCACTACTTTACATTGTAGCAAAGTTTCATTTCTTCAGTGTTGTCATATGGAAAGATAGAATAAAATATTTACAAAAATGTGAGGGGTGTACTCACTTTTGTGAGATACTGTATATGTTAGGTCCTTTTTAAGCCTTATACAAGAGGAAAGCAGGTGGGTGGGGAAATTGTCTCTCATCTAACAAATACCCAGACTGTTACTTACACTATATTACCAAAAATATTGGGACACTTGCCTTTACACACACACATGAACTTTAATGGCATCCCAATCTTAGTCCGTAGGGTCCAATATTGAGATGGCCCACCCTTTGCAGCTATAACAGCTTCAACTCTCTTTTGGGAAGGCTGTCCACAAGGTTTAGGAGTGTCTATGGGAATTTTTGACCAGTCTTCCAGAAGTACATTTGTGAGCTCAGGCACTCAGGGCTGTAGATAAGGGGGGGGGGGGGTTTGGGGTGTTCAACCCCCCCCCCAGAGCATCCTGCAAAAAATAAAAAGTGTCTCTGCCCTGTCGTCTCTCATGGCGCCAGCACCGCAACAACAAACAGCGGAGCACAGCAGTCTGTATTGCAGGTGTAGTGGATGCAGCAGGGCGGGTGTAAGGCACACCATCACAGTAACTTACTTCATGCTGTTATGACCAGGCTGTGCTGGGTTCCCGGCGAACAGATCATAGACACAGTGGAGCGGGCGGCTCTACATTCTGTATTTCCCGCCTTGACTTCGGAGGAAAATGGAGCAGAGAACATGCAAGGAGGCAGTACTGCTGCTAAGGAGCTGAGCCTCCCTCTTTCCTTTTCGGCTTGCTTGCTGCCTGAGAGACGGTCATCACAGACCACTTACCACCACTGCTGTGCTGCCATTGAGGTAAATGAGTCTGTGGCAAATGGCAAAATTATTCACTAATCACCCAAGTCGTGGTTTACCATTTTCCACTGCTTGGTTGGTAATGACAGCCCAGCCTGGCTCTGTCAGCTATGCTGTGGTGCTGACTGCAGAGCCAAAGGGCTGAGGGTTTGCCAGGCACAACAACATTGCTGCCAGAGCTAGGCTGGACTATTTGCTGCCCTTAGTGCCCTGGCCCTTTTTTAATAGTGTTGAAAAGGCAATAATAAGCCCTGGTTCACCCTAGGATGTGGTGCAGAAAACCTGCAACGCATCTCCCTCACAAGGCTGTCTTTAACATGGGGCAAAAGGGGCAGCTGCCCTGGGCCAAGCCCCAGTCATTATTGTGGGGCACAAAACAGCTGCCCCTTGCACCTGCGCTGCCCATAAATAAGATGGTGGCCAAATACTACTGGGGTGGAGTTGGACTACAGCTGTGCGGCTTGGTTCTCCGTCATCTCTTCCAATCCCCAACCAACCACTGCCTGACCTGCCATCACGTGACCTCCACACCCCCCTAACAGCCAATCACTCCACCCTCTAACAACCAGACCTGTGATCAGTGGGGAGGAGAGGTACAGTCCATGCTGAAAGTCTGGAATCTGTCCTCATTGTTGGTGTCACACAGTAAGTAAATGACATGTGTGGTGTGGCGGGACACTGACAGCACATGTTATGGTGATCAGGAAGGACCATTGAGTGTTCAGCAGACAATGTACAGGGATAGGTGATAAGACAGTACATGGATGGTGTCTGACCATCTCCTCCAGTATGTCTGCAGTCTCTGACCATCTCCTGTAGTACACCTACAGTCTCTGACCCTCTCCTGTACTATGTCTGCAGTCTCCGACCATCTCCTGTAGTACGCCTGCAGTCTCTGACCATCTCACATAGTATGTCTGGCAGTTAATGATATGCACAACCCTTTGGTGTGTCAGGGGCTGCAGTTGAGGCACTGAAAACCTCATCAGTTGGCCATCACTGGGATGCAGTCTCAAACCAAGCTATACATCCACACACCAAATGGAGTGTATGAGAGTCATAACAGGCTGTTCTGGTTTAAAGTAGACCTTTCACCATGAAGGCCTCTTTCACACACACACTGCAGTCCCTACTTTCATAGGGGTTTGTGCTCTGCTCATTGCTAATAACACGTTCTAGTAGTTTTCTGTCTATTGGTGAGTCCCCCACCTCCCCAGTCCATGGTGTGCAGGCTGTGAGATGATGTGCTGTAACCTCCGGCAACTAATCAGTGAGCGGTAATGATGTGCTGTACCCTCCAGCAACCAATCAGTGAGCAGTCATGATGTGAAGGGGGGCGAAGAAAATGTTTGCCCAGGGTCCAATCAATATAAAAGGTGGCCCTGAACCAGCACCACATTCAAATTACACTGCCCTTGCAATCTACAGTGGGTGTCAGTGAAATCTTAATGACAACCCAAATGCTCTGTGCAATGGTTTTGCACAGAGTGGCCCTGATCCTCCTCTTCTCTATGTGCCACAATAGAAACCTGCTTGCTACGGAGCACACAGTACATGCTCGCTCCTGTGCTGTGTGGGTCTATGGAGCCATGCTCCATAGACCCACACAGCGCTGCTTGGTTCTCCCCCCCCGACCCCGCTTGACCACTTGGTACCTGCTGCTGAACCCCCCCCCAGGACAAAAAATTATCTACGGCCCTGCAGGCACTGATGTTGGATGAGAAGGCCTGGCTCGCAGTCTCTGCTGAAATTCATCCCAAAGGTGTTCTATAAGGTTGAGGTCAGGACTCTGTGCAGGGCAGTCAGGTTCCTCCGCCCCAAACTTGCTCATCCATGTCTTTATGGACCTTGCTTTGTGCACTGGTGTGCAGTCATGCTGGAACAGATAGGGGCCATCCCCAAACTTTTCCCACAAAGTTGAGAGCATGAAATTGTCCAAAATGTCTTGGTATGGCTGACACCTTAAGACCCCTTTCACACTAAGGCGTTTTTCAGGCATTTTTGCTCTAAAATTAGCACATAAAAAGCGCACCAAAAACGCTCCCCGTCCATCTCAATGGATGCTTTCACACCAAGGCATTGCGCTTGCTAGGCATTGCTAAAAGTCCTGCAAGCAGCATTTTTCAGCTTGTTTTGTGTGCTCAAAATAGCACTTCAAAAACGCCCATGTCCATTGAAAATAATGGTTAAGCGCTTGAAAAGCGCATGAAATGTGTACTGAGGCTGTGGAAAGGTCACATGATTGAAACACAAACGCTTGAAAATCGCTTAAAAAAACACCATGAGGGGCGCTATTTATAGTGCTAGCGCTTCAAAAGCATGGCAGAAACACACACTAAAATCATGGCGTTTTACAGGATTTTACAGGCTTTTTTCCAACGCCTTAGAGTTCCCTTCACTGGAATTAAGGGGCAAAGCCCAAACCCTGAAACACAATCCCATACCATAATCCCTCTGCCACCAAATGATTTGGACCAGTGCACAAAGCAAGGTCTATAAAGACATGGATGAGAGAGTTTGGGGTGGAGGAATTTGATTGGCCTGCACAGAATCCTGACCTCAACCTCACCTTTGGGATGAATTTGAGCAGAGACCTTGAGCCAGGCCTTCTCATCCACATCAGTGGCTGACCTCACAAATGCGCTTCTGGAAGAATGGTCAAACATTCCCATAGACACACTGCTAAACCTTGTGGACAGCCTTCCCAGAAGAGGTGAAGCTGTTATAGCTGCAAAGGGTGGGCCAAGTCAATATCAAACCCTACAGGCTAAGACTGGGATGCCATTAAAGATCATGTGCGTGTTAAGGCAGGCGTCACAATACTTTTGGTGATAGAGTATATAACAAGAGACATGAGCTACCCAATGTAGGTGATTTTCTACACAAGAGAATGTGCCCCTTGTTTTACCACCTCTCCAAAATCGGAATAATTAAAGCATATCTATACCCAAAAGCAAAAATGTAATATATTGCAGCTTACCAGTTCTTAGATGTCATAGCTGTATTCGTTTTGTTTCTTTTAAGCGTTTTTCCTTTAATTTCATCTGGTGATTTGGCCGGTAAGTCTGTTTTTTTTCCACTTACTTTAGCCACTTTCTGTCTGCGCTATAGCCCAAAGACAGCGTGGACTTCCTTTGCCAGGAGGCTGTATATGGACGTCCTCCCGTGATCGCTGAGCCCTTTGATCACAGCTCAGTGTAAAGGGCCAATCACAGCAGGCCCTTTACCACATGATCAGCTGTCAGCCAATGACAGCTGATCACAGAATGTAAACACGAGCTGGTTATCAGCTTTTATTTTCTTCATGCTAACAGCTGATAACCGCCTTATGTTCAAGGGAAATCGGCACCGATTATCAGTGCCGCCTCATCTGCACACATCAGTGAAGGAGAAAAATTACCTGTTTACAAAAAACTATGAAAAATTGTTTTTTTTTCAAAATTTTTGGACTTTTTTCATTCATTTAGCAAAAACTAGAAAACCCAGTGATTAAATACCACCAAAAGAAAGCTCTATTTGTGTGAAACAATTATAAAAATGTCATATGGGTACAGGTGTTGCATGACTGAGCAATTGTCATTCAAAGTGAGTGCTGAAAGTTGGCATGGGCAGGAAGGGGGTAAAAGTGCCAGGTAGGCAAGTGGTTAAACAGACTAAAATAAACTGTCCATCAAAAGTGGCAGTTGGAGAGTTGAGACAACCCTTTTAACACTGGCAGGGGAGCTTACAATGATCAGCTTTTGTTCATTTATGTAAAACCTTCAGGCCCCTTTCACACTGAGGCGCTTCTAGACTGCCAGTAAAACACTGAGAGCTTTCCAGACATTTCAATGGAGAGGGGCGTTTTTTCACTGCCCTAGTGTGAAAGCATTCATTGATTTTAATGGAAATAAGTTGTGCTTTATTTTTAGCGTGAAAGCGCCTCAGTGTGAAATAATACAGAAAACATGAGGGGAAAAAACTGTTGCTGTAACAGCTTAGAAAGTGCTATCTGGAATTCAATTTTTGTTTGTTGGGTGCATCTAAATCTGCTAGTCTAAAGCAGCCCATTGATGATTCATATTTTTTCATTCAACCAGCGAGTTGAACGAGAAAAAAAAAAAAAAAGGACGACATGATTCCCCCATCCACACACTCAATGTGAATGGGGGAATCCTCCCCCGAGTCTTTGTATTGTGACAGCAACGAGACTTCCCTGCCATTGGAAAACACTGATTGACTAAAGTAAGTGCATTGCTGGTAGTGCCAATCTCATTTATTTATAAAACATTTAACACATTAAAAGATTTTCTTTGAAGAATGTAATGCATCTGCATTTCCTGCCACATTGCTGAAGTCCTTGAATATACGATGGGGATAGTTGCTGGCAAGCAGACCCTATGGTGGATGTAAAACATGAATTCCGACCCTATATCCACATATCAAATGAGAACAGAATGCGCCTGGAAGTATGCTACATCTGCCCATCCACACATCAAAAACTGGCCCTTGTCCTAACACTGAGATTTCAAATCTCTAGGCAAAACATTTTTTTTTTTTTAAATTTAGAGTAGAGAAGGGTTACACCTTCTGTTACATATTTATTGCTGTTGAATATTAACCCCTCTAATTTGTAATGGTGACCTTTGTCTTAAGGCCCATACACACGATTAGAAAATTGTATGATAATCTGATCATTAGTACACAGCTTGCTTTTGTCCGAAATTATCTGAAAGGACAAACACAAAAACATTTCTCGTATGATAGCAGATTGTACAATTTTTGGTTATATCAGTACAGTTTTTAATCCAAAAATACAACACATTACATCACTTCCAAATCTTTATTCTTTTGTACGAGAATTTTCGTACTTTAGTAACCTCTTCATTTTCAATATGAGACTTGCATGCAAAAAAAAAACAAAAAAAAAAACGGATGATCATTTGTCTGATAATCTCAAGGTGTGTACTAGGTTTTAGTGCAGGGGTCTCCAAACAAAGGCACAGTTTACTGTCCTTCAGACTTTGAGGGGGGCCAGACTGTAGTCAGAGTAGAAAATGTCCTGGAAGTAAACCGTCCCCCATCTTTGGAATAGTGCCCTATTGTTGGCATCAGTGGGAGGAACTGTGCCCCATTGTTGGTGTCAGTGGCAGGAACAAATGTCCCATTGTTGGTGTCAGTGGGTGGAACAGTGCCCCATTGTTGGCGTCAGTGGGAGGAACAGTGCCCTATTGTTGGTGTCAGTCAAAGGAGTAGTACCAATATTACTTCAAGGGCCAGATTAGGGCAAGGAAAGGGCGCAATTGGCCCCTGGGCCAGTTTAGAAACCACTGTCTTAAAGTGAGGGAAAATACTACATTTTAGAGTTGTCCCCAGTACAAGAGAGTTATGGGGAAATCTTCCACGGAGACACCTTTGATATGGTAACAGTCTAAGTGGGATATTCCATCTCAGAGACAAGAAGTGAATGGAAATTTCCCCAACGGGGCACAGCAGTAAATAACCCTTCCCTACTCTAAACCTAATAAAAACATTTAAAAAAGTATTTTTTCTATACATTTATTTCAAGTACTTCTATAGTTCCATCAATTTAGGCAGCAGTTTACATATACATTGTACTTTCACATCAGTCCCTGCCCTCAAGGAGCTTACAATGTAAGGTCCCTAACTCACATTCACTCATACACATACTAGGGCCAATTTAGACAAGAGCCAGTTAACCTACCAGCATGTCTTTGGAGTGTGGGAGGAAACCCACACAGGCACAGGGAGAACATACAAACTCCAGGCAGGTAGTGTCGTGGTTGGGATTTGAACCAAGGACCCTAGTGCTACCAGGCGATACATACACTTTAATACAGACTGTTTTAAATGGATTTAACAGTGGTCTTGGTGACATGTAAAGTACAGGATTTTCAACCCCGACAGGTGCTTCTTCAGAATCTTATTCCAGATTTGTTTTGCTGTTGCTTGGGGTTCATGTATGGGCAGGATGAATGTACCAAAGTTGATCGATCAACTTGGGTACAACCAGCCTGCCAGATTTTACACGCGATTATTGCTTCCCACGCAAGGAGCAGTCAATGGCTCAGCAGGAGGGATTCCGCTGTCAACTAGGTCTGTGTTGATGGGGGATTCAAGCTAATTTCTGCACAGTTGCAGGAAAGAAATTGGCTCAGTCTATTGTCAGTTTTAGAGTCAGCATGTACCCCACCCTCCACCCCTCACAAACACACACTCTTAAAAGGAAGCTGTGGATGGAGAATAAAAAGTCCATATGTCACCATAGCAAAGGGTCTTATAGTTCTCAATGGAGCAGAAATAGTCCATTAATACATCCTTTAGCTCTGTAGTTGAAGGTCTGTACTGAGGGGCTGGAGGAATAGTCTGCAGGAGCTGGAGCACTGCACCCATGATCCACTGGATGCAATTGCAGTGCTTTGCAGGCTCAAATGCAAAAACACAATAATTGCATATTTTTACTTTTTGCAATACATTTTTTTCAAAAGCTGGAATTCTCCTTTAATTTGAGATCTTTTTACACTTAAAAATGCTCAGGTAGACTATTTGTTCTAGGATTTTACTTAAAGCAATTAGTTCCCCCAGCGCCTATTAGGTGGTTTCACGGCAATATCATGCAATCAACAGCTTACTTTACTAGGCTTAATACACACGGACATTTTTTGACACCACGTTTTTTGCAGCTCTCCATGTTAGTCAATGGCCCCATAAAAACGCCAACGTTTTTGAGCTGAAGGTAGAACCCATGGCCAGCGTGTTCCAAGGCTGTAACATTTTGGCGTTTTTGACGCAGACGCCACAAAACGCTCACCAACGCCGTGCCGACGTTAACCGGCGTTTTTAGGTTGAAAAATAGCAGAGGATTAAAAAAAAAAAAAAAAAAACCACCTATTGAAGCCAACGCTCACTAACACCGATGCAGAAGGCCAAAAAAAACGCAGATTTTTCCCTGACGTCAGGCTCGACATTTTGCTTATTTTTTAACATACGCCTGTGTGTATGAGGCCTTAGGATTCATGCACACAGGACATTAAAAAAATGTCCTTAAAATTTAGCTTATCAGTGATTTTTTCAGCTTTTTTTTTTGCATTTTTGTGGCGGCGGCGTTAATGAGCGTTTTATTTATTTATTTCTTTTTCAATGGATACAAAACATCCAAAAACGTTGGTGAGTGGAGTTAGTGAGCGTTGGGCATCAGAGCGTTTTTACAGCTGAAAAACATCTCTCAGAACCCTCTGGTCCTGAGGTTTTTTTTACAGCTCAGAAATGTCCCTACTAAAAACAGTTGATAACAGCCTGTGTGCATGAACACATAGTATAACATGATGGAGGGTTTAATGACTGTAGAAAAAAAAATGTCTGCAGCTGAAAACAGCAGCTGTAAGAACGTCAAAAAACATCCTGTGTGCATGAGGCATAATGTGTAATGGTTTCAAAAAGTCTAAGGTATTGTAATAAATACATACACACACACACAGGTATCAGGTGGTGCTCGAGTCCCCATGCATGAGCCAGACAGGAAAAAGAACAGGATGCAGTAAGAACTTTTTGGCAGGAATTATTAACAATCATGCATTTTCTCTGACTGCCTTTTCGTTACTAGGCTCTATAATATACGTTCATGGATCAAAACAGAGACAATACACATTTGCCCAAACGGGGACTAACATCATTTATACAATGGCATACCCACTGAAATGTGTTCAAATACATAGATCACTTTTTTTTTTTGTTATTCAAAAAATAACCACAAGAAGGGCAGCAAGGTAGAAGCTGGCAATTACAGGCCAGTGAGTTTAACATCAATTGTAGTCAAGGTAACGGAATCACTTCTCAAAAGAAGGATCATTGATCACCTAAAAATACACAGCTTGCTGGACCCAAAGCAACATGGCTTTACTGAGGGCAGATCGTGCCAGACAAACCTGATTGAATTCTTTGACTATATTACCAGTGTTTTGGACCAGGGTGGTGCTGTGGACATAGCGTATCTTGATTTCAGCAAGGCATTTGATACAGTTCCACATAATGATCTGATACAAAAGTTGTACAAGCTGGGACTTAACCCTTGGGTGGTTCAGTGGATATGCAGTTGGCTAAAGGATAGATCCCAGAGTGTGGTTGTAAATGGGGTTCATTCAGAACAGAGAGCAGTCACTAGTGGGGTACCACAAGGCTCTGTACTGGGTCCTGTTCTATTCAACCTATATGTAAGTGATATAACTAAAGGTTTGCTGGGCAATGTATGTCTCTTTGCTGATGATACAAAGGTGTGTAATAGGGTTGATATCCCTGGAGGTGTCTGTAACATGGAACATGATTTGGCATTGCTGGAAGATTGGTCAAAGCAGTGGAGACTGCAGTTCAATATTTCTAAATGTAAAATAATGCATCTAGGGAAAAAGAATCCCCTTAGAGAGTACAGCATTGGGGGCACAGTGTTAGCCAGCACTACAGAAGAAAAAGATTTGGGGGTGCTTATTTCAGATGATTGCAAAATGAGCAAACAGTGTAACCAGGCAGTGGGAAAAGCAAATAGAATTCTGGGATGTATCAGTAGAGGGATCACCAGCAGGAGGAAGGAGGTTCTGATTCCTCTATATAGATCTTTAGTGAGACCTCACTTAGAATACTGTGTCCAGTTCTGGAGACCTCACTTACAAAAAGATATTGATAAAATAGAACGAGTTCAGAGACGGGTAACAAAAATGGTGAAAGGTCTGGGGGATAAAACATATGAAGAGTGACTTCAGGAACTTAAAGCGGAGTTCCACCCTAAAGTGGAACTCCCGCTGGTTGGATTCCTCCCCCCCTCAGGTGTCACATTTGGCACCTTTCGGGGGGGAGGGGGAAGAGGACACCTGTCTTTAGACAGGTGTCCTTTTCCACACTTCCGGGAGTTCTGGCCGGCGGACGCGGCAGATGACGTCAGAAGCCGGCTCCCTCCTCCCTGCTCACTCTGCTACTGGCCGCCTGGCCAGTAGCAGAGCTCGCGCATGCGCGGTAAGGTGCCCGGCGTGAAGCTGTACTGCTTACACGTCCGGGTTCCCTTACCCGCGATGGAAGCGGCTGCACCCGTCCCCCGATCCGAAGATCGGCGGCGGGTGCCGACATCGCTGGAGTCCAGGACAGGTAAGTGTCCTAATATTAAAAGTCAGCAGCTACTGTATGTGTAGCTGCTGACTTTTAATTTTTTTTTTTAGCCCGGACCTCCGCTTTAATATGTACAGTCTGGAGGAAAGAAGGGAGGGGGAGACATGATTGAAACCTTTAAAAACATCAAGGGAGTGAATAATGTTCAGGAGGGCAGTCTTTTCAATATGAAACCAAAATCAAGAACACGGGGACATGACCTCAAACTAACTGGGGGGAAGTTCAAAACTAATCTTAGAAAGTATTATTTTACTGAAAGGGTGGTTGATGATTGGAATAAACTACCAACAGAGGTTGTGAGACAGTCAACAGTAAATGGCTTCAAACATGCTTGGGATAAACATAAATCTATAGTCAGACAACAAGGTTAATGTAAAAAAAAAAAAATTAAAAAATAAATAAAAAGGGTCAGACTCGATGGACTACTCAGTCTTTTTCTGACGTCACTTTTCTATGTTTCTATTCTGTCACCTGTGTAGTACTTTGTCCCATGTTGCTAAGTGCTTTCTAACCACTGGCTCTGCATTCCACTTGCTGTTGCTTGTCTGTGGAAAGTGTTCAAATCCAACGTAAGCTGCACATATAAAATAAACCATCAAAGCTGATGTTGGATCGGCACCTGCAGGAGGGGAGGGGGCAGGTCGGACCTCACAACTAGGGTTCAAAAGCACCCAGGGGGCGTGCAAGTGCTAAGCGACGTACAGGTACGTCACTTAGTCTGTAGCTGCAGTATACATATACTGCGGGAGGGCAGTCGGCAAATGGTTAAAATCACAAACATGTCATACTTGCCTGCCCTATGCAATGGCTTTGCACAGTGGCCCAACCCTCTTCTGGGGTCCCTGCTCCTCCTTTTATTTGTCTGTCCCCATGGCAAGCTCTTATTATAGGGGCAAACATCACTCCCAAGCTGGGCTGTGCACGTCTGTAGACACACTCAGCATGGCTTGGCCCCCTACTTGATATGACTGACAACAGTGGGAGCATATAGCTTCTGCTGCCGCTTCTGAGCCAGTGAGTGAGAGAGAGCAGTGATGCTGCTCTCAGACACCGCACTGGATCGAGATCGGGCTCAGATAAGTATTTCGGAGGAGGGGTAAAGGTTTGGGGTTTTTTTTTCAGATATTATCCTTTACAGCCACTTTAAGGTGACACTTAAAGAAACCCTTTTTTCAAAAATAATTTATACACATCCATTACTTAATACATTTTCTATTTTTCTTTCTGTGCTATTCTGTCTCCTTAGAACATTCTCTGTAAACTTCCAACCCCCCCCCCCCCCCACTTCATTTTGTTTGGAACGAGAAGTGCACATTATTCACATTATTCATGGTCACGTGCACTGCTCTATGCATACCACAAACAAATCCCACAGTAGATATACATGAGT